>JAHBCN010000677.1:0-160106 GCA_019359885.1 Listronotus oregonensis
AAGGGAAAGATCGAAGAAAGAAGGGGGGGGTTGAAAACAACACTCTTGGCCCCGCAAAAAAAAAAATTGGTGGGTTGGGGGTACAAAAAAATCTTTTTAGACAGGGGGGGGGGCCCCGGTTATTCTTGCCATGAAATGGACAAATGATCGCCGACGGGGCATAGACGGCACCTGAAGAAGAAGAAGAAGAAAAAAAAAATTCGAAAAAAAAAAAAATAATTAAACAAAATGCCTACTAAAAATTGAAACAATAAATTTATAATTAAAATACAAAATAATTTATGCTAAAATATATTTTTTTAAAAATTAAAGCGCTAAAATTTTTTTTATTGTTCCCCTTTTACCTCTGTGATAGGTTGGTTACACTGACAAGGTTTCCCCCATAGACAAAATTTTAAAATCCGTTCCAAATACACAGTGTATTATTTTGTAAATATAAAGCAGCTAAAAAAGTTATTATTTCATAAATAAATTTTGACAGTACGTATGAAATAAAATATTGCAGATTATTCGCCCAAAAAAAACCTTTTCATATTTTTTTTTAAATTCCGGACTCGGCCCTTCGTCGCTCCTGTAAACATCTCAATCATACTGTAAAATTATTTTTGGACTTACTACCTAAATATCTATGACCTAGGTTTGGGTTTAATTTTTATAACAACTCTGCATAAGGTTCCATAAATACCATTTTTGTTCATATTTTTTTAACCCTTTAACTTATCAAAGTTTTAATAATTGTATTCACTTATCCTAAGCGTTTTTATTCCCTTGTTGCCATTACGCCCTATCGTCAAGGGAATGGATAAGAGGCACATAATTTAGAAGCAAAAGCCCAAAGAAAATTGTTTTTGACGTTCCCCAAATCCATAAAGCTTGAAAATTCAACGCCGTTCACTCAAAAACAGTCGACTATAATTTGGATTTTCTTTTTTTTGCTTTCATCTTAAATGTTTTTGATACATGTCTTTCATTTTTAACTTTAAAAAAGAAAAAGTAAAAATTTGTTGGTTTTAAAAAAGCCCAAATTGATGAGTTGCAGTGTTAAAAAATTTTTCCCTTTTTAGATAGTTTGTTTATGTTCTTTTCCCAAAGAATTGCGCTCCCAATTACTTAAACCTCTAAATGTCAGAACAATATTCTTATGTAGTTCCTGAAATATGGCAACTCTGAATTTTTTTATTTTAAAACCGCACTCCTTGTATTTCACAAACAGCAAATAAAAAAAAAAAATGGTTTTAGGATACACTTGATTTAATAATAAAATCTGCAACATTGTCGGGTGTATACTTTTTGAGATAAAGTAGGCAATTTATATATATTTTTTTTTTAATAGAAACCTTAGTTTCTTTCTAATGCAATAAATCTTAAGCATCGCTGTTTTCAAAACATTCCAATCTAAAAACTTTATTTAATGTAGTTTCTGAAATATAACATTTTTGTTTAAAAAAAATTAGTCGAAAGGTGTCAAGTCGAGGAATCGGGCTGGCCAATTCTTGCTTCTCTTTCGTCCAATCCACCTGTTTGCAAATGTTTCGTTTAAAAAAGTACGCATCTCTTTGAAATAATATGTGCCCCATCTTATTAAAACCATGTTTTAAAAAGTAAGTTAAATCAAGGTTTTAGAAATATCAATACGCTAAATTTACTACAAGAAAAATAATTTGGGCTTTTTATTCGAAAAAACGAAGTTACCTAAATTGTTTTAAAAATTATACACTTGGCAATACTGCATATATAATTATCGAATTAGACGTTTGCTAAAACTACTTTGTAGCAATTTTTACATTTTTTCTATGTGCCGTCAAAGACAATTGTAGTTCCACTATAGATACACATCAATGCTAAATTTTTGAGGGTTTTGGGCGCTCGCTTATTAGAGAGCGTCCATCGGGGGGAAAACATTCATACGCTGATAGAAAAAAAGAACACTGTTGCCAAAGCTCAACAATGAAAACAGTGATTAGGAATTATTTCTGTGGGGGAAAAAGGCCAAATCGTTGTAATAAAGATTTTTTTTTCTGTATAATCATAAAATTTTAATTATGTAAATTTTTACTTTGGAAAATTTAAAATTTTAAATTAAAAAAAATATTTAAATTGATAGGATACATGACGTTTAATTTGATTTTTTTTTTTTTTAAATTATTTTTTTATTTTATGACATTCCCCTTAACAAAAATCGGAACTATACACAAAAAATTTAAAATTTTATTTATTATTGCGAAATCGAACAATCCGATAGATTCTTTTTTACATTTTAACAATATATCAATGACTAATTTTCTTAAGTTAAATACCTTTAATTTTTATTGGATGTTTTGTATTTCTGTTGCTTTTTTAGAGCTGTTTTTTCTGTAGTGGTAATAATAGGACGTAAATGTGTATTCTTACTGACGTTTTTGAGGTGCGTTTATAAAAAATGTCTAAAAATATTTGTAATAGTATAATTTATTTTTACTTTCATTTACTGAACTGACCTTTAACAAAGTGTTCATTCTTTTCATAACATTTTTTTTTTTCATTTCCTTATATTTAATTTTAAACAAACGGATATATAAAGACATATTATATACATCAAATGTAAAAATTTAAAAAAATTAAAATTGCAACAAAATGTTTTAATTATTATTATTATACGTTTGGCATATTTCTCGTTAAAATAATTACTTACTGTTACTTATTATAGCTTTGGCAACAGTGTTCGTTTATACAGAAGCAAGTGAACGTATTTTCTCCTGATGGAAGCTTGCTAGAGCAAGCAACGTCCAAACTTATTCCCAAAAAACTTAGCATTGCTTTGTGGGTCTATAGTGAA
Organism: Listronotus oregonensis; assembly: GCA_019359885.1. Classification (NCBI taxonomy): domain Eukaryota; kingdom Metazoa; phylum Arthropoda; class Insecta; order Coleoptera; family Curculionidae; genus Listronotus; species Listronotus oregonensis. The sequence goes on from JAHBCN010000677.1 coordinate 2,816, forward strand.
TCTACAATTGTCTTTGGTGCCGTTTAAAAAATACAGCAGTATTAAAATTTTTAAAAAAAAATTTGAAGGCACCAAATTTAAAAATTACATAAAATAAATTTTTTAAAAAATTGAAAGGTCTTAGCGGGAGTTGTCTTCCTTATTTGAAAATGTATACATTTGGCAATATTGCACATATTCTTATAAAAGCGGGCGTATCCACAGAGTTTATTAATTCAGGGGTTATGACATCTCGCCATATTGAAAACTCTTGTATGACGTCAAGAAGCGTCCATTTGGGCCGTTGGATTTTATGCCGGACAGTAGCGTAGAATTGAGGTGGAAACGAAAACCTGCTTTTTTCCCGACGAACAAAATTTATTTCAAAATATAAATGTAATTCAATTAAGTATTGAAATTAAAAATTAAAGCGACAACACGACGATGACGTACCTTTTCAATGATATCTACTACATTAAATATTTTAAAAATTGAGAAAAATTTAAAATGTAGAAAATACTGATGATTGCTAATTTGTTATAATTATGAGTACTTACTCTTTTTTTAAACACACGATATTGAATTATTAACACATTTTTTTCTTTAATAATACCCACCTATATTACGACGTTTATAACTTTTTTATGAGCAAACAAGTTGGGCCTAGTATTTATGACGGTATTTTGTATTACTTTATAAATATAAAACTTGTCTATTAACCCTTTAATTTATTTTATTTTAAAAACTAATTATGTTACTTTTAAAACTAGTTATTTATTTGCTTACTTATTTATTTACTTACGGACCATACAGCATCTTGATATTGCAGAATAATGGCAAAATTTTCTACTTTGGCAATAAAATGAATTATTTTATGTAAAAAAACCAAATACAGGTTTATTGCTAAAAAACTAAACTTTATTTGTTTCACAACTACAACACTACAATACATTTACAATTGCAACAATTAAATAAAATACAACTGAAATTTTTACATTTTGAAATAGATATGGAAGAAAAGAACACAGTACTTAGTGGTATTATTTAATAATATTTTGTGGTATACTACATTTCATATTTTAAAACATACAAATCATTTAAGCATTAAAATCCTACCTAATAAACACAAAAATTTCATTTATAGTTTGTTGGCAGCCCTTGCAAGATAAAACAAGAATTAGATCTCGTGTTCTTATTTGGTACTGAAAGTTTAACTTACTTACAAGTTCTTCGCAGTCTACTTCATACTCACAATCTAAACAAAACTTCTTCGGGGCAAGGTAGGTTTACATCAGTTAATTTTAAACTTGTAAAGGCAAAATACAAAAAATATAAATTATATTTTAAAACATGTCTTTTTTAAAAATAAGATACCAAGTAATTGGTAAATAAGTATCAAAAAAATTAAATACAATTAAAAATTGTAACTAACCGCAAACTTAGTAAATGTATAAAATAATGGAAAAAAAAATTAAATACACATTCTGAAGGTACATTAATGCATATACCAAAAGTTGATCAGTTTTAAGTATAAGCAAGTCAATATTGACTATTTACTTTCTTGACAACAAATAACTATAATTAAAATCACACAAAAATTTCAATTTACTTACTAATAACCCGTGTAACTACATTCAGAGTTGTGAAGAGTCACTGGTGGACTTAAAAACCGTGTTTGTGTTATCCAGTGAATAATGCAACTGAATGGGACTGCTACAATACAAAAATATTTGTTAGTAATAGCAGCATTAGGATATATCATATTTTTCACCTTGCCTTCTTTATTAATCGCTCTTTTTCCTTTTTGATCAGGATCTCATAATCATCGCTAAACACTACCAAAAACAATATATATATATAGTAAAAACAGTCAAAAACCCAAAAAAATATCAACTTGCACACAAATATTTTTAACTGTAAAAATAACCCATATAAAAACTTCGACTTGTGGCACGACTCTGTCCACAGCTGAGAAAAGCTAGTAACTTTTAGAGTTACCCGACAGAGCCGCCAACATAAGCGACCCTTTTTACACCCTCACGTCTTGGACTTTTTCTATTCCCATTCTCGACGATGTCATAACCCCTTTAGATTAATAGACCCCTGGTATCCTCAAACACTATGTAGTTATACGGTTTACGAAATACAAGACCGTGCCGGAACTTCTGAAAAACACTGTATACATGGGGGAAGCATGGGACTTAAAATCGCTAATCACGAATTCGTAGTTAGATTTTAAAATTCAAAGGGAGGATCCAATATTACAAAATGATTTTGAAAATTTCGTCTTTCATATTTATTTATTTATTTAATTCCCAACCAACTATACAGTTTATTACAGGGAATATAACATTAAAAAATATAGCAATATATAACTTTAACAAGAACTCATTAATAAAACAGTCAAATTAATTTTAAATATTTTTTTATATGTATTTTAAACAGTGATTTTTATTTTTTAATTCTTATTGGTAGATTATTGTACATTTTTATTCCGTTATGGAGTATTGATCTCATTCCAAAATTACTTTTAATTTGAATCGTTTCTAATAAATCTGTTTGTCTAGTATTATGCCCATGCAAGTTACCAATATTTTTAAGTATAATATTTGAATTTTTTTCTTTTAATTTCAGAGAATGAATGAATATACATATTGGATCTACCATTTTAAATATTAAAAATCCAACCCCAAATTCTTGATCAGCTACTCTTAAAATCCGTATTGCCCAGATCTGGCGTAAATAGGAAGAGTTTTGAAATTTAGTTCGCCATATTGGACCCGCCATCTTGAATTTTGCAAATCTGACTTCGGATTCGTAGTAAGCAACCCCAAAACCGCCGTATACCAAATTTGGTACAAATCAGTTACTTTTAAGAAAGATTTATTTGAGGTTATAAAAAACATTAGATGACACATCAATTTTTAGGATTGATTTTTATTTTTCATGATCTTTTTCTAATATTTAAATTTTAAAAAATATATATCTTTTTGTCTGGTGTATTTTCGTGTATTTTTGGTATTTTAGACCTACTTTTAAGGTTCAAAATAAATTCTAACCATCAACTTGTTTTTTGGGAGGCAAAAAACATCGAAAACTATATATTACATTCAAGGTCCAATACTTTTTTTTGTAGACTTTAGGACTTAAAAAATTAATAAACTTTTGGTGACAACTCGTCCACCGTTTTCAAGATATAAAATTAATTTAATTTTTAAAGCACAAACTTTGAGGTTATCTGCAAGTTCATAATGGTCTATCGATTGTGTGCAGTTTATTTATGTACAAGTCTATATCCTGGAACTACTTAGCAGTCCCTTTATCTAAATCGGGCAAGTTCCAAAGAATATTTTACAATACATGAATCCATATTAGACCCGCCATCTTAAATTTTGCAAATCTGACTTCGGATTCGTAGTGAGCAATCCCCAAAAACCGCCGTATACAAAATTTGGTACAATTCAGTTACTTTTAGAAATTAATGATTTATTTGAGGTTATAAAAAAACATTAGATGACAACATCAAATTTAGGGTGATTTTTATTTTTTATGATTTTTTCCTAATAAATGTACTTTCAAATTTTTTTTAAGAAAATATCTAATCTAAGTCTAAAGTCTTAAGGTTAAGAACAAATTGTGATCTGATAGCCAAATTCTAATCACCAATTTGTCTTTGGGAGGCAAAAATACATCGAAAACTATATATTACATTCAGGGTCCAATAATTTTTTTTGTAGAGTAGTGTAATTAATAATGGCAAGATTTACCTAAAAATAAATTAAATCACACTTTAAGACTCAAAAAATTAATAACCTTTTGGTGACAAATCGTCCACCGTTTTCAAGATATAAAATTAACTTAATTTTTAAAGCAGAAACTTAAAAATATATATATTTAATTGCAGTTTAGGATTTATTTTATATCCTAAAGAAATTGAGCAAATTGTTGATTTGTTCTTTTATTTCTAAAATGTTTTTGAGGTTATCTGCAACTTCATAATGGTCAATCGACTGTGTGCAGTTTATTTATGCACAAGTCTATATCATGGAACTACTTAGCAGTCTCTTTATCTATATGGGCAAGATTCCAAAGAATATTTTACAGTACATGAATCTACACAAAAATAAAACACATAATATATACAATGTGTAAGTGTTATGATTTTCATGTCTTTAATTAGTTTAAATATCACAGTATAAACAATATTTACTAAATATAATTTAATAATTTTTACGCTGAGAATTTTGCTTTATATTTACTTCCAGAAATTGTTCCACTAAATTTTAAATAATAAAATGTTACTAGCAATTAAATAGTTTGGTCAGTTTTTTGTTTGTCATTACAACTAAAATTTTAAAAACCATTAAACTTACTGTAATTATTTTTGTTCTCTTTAAAGTTCATAATTTACTATTGCAATTAAACTAATCTCTATTTTTACTTAATTTAGCTTAATTACCTATTTCTTCGTTAAACTGCAGTCCTAAATTCAAGTCGTAAATCTTCCTACAAAGTACACAAAAAGAAAGCTTTAACTTCTATAAAGTTAGTATAAACGGAAGTTTCTTAAACTGGGGCAATCCAACTTGAACTGTTGTCAGTTAGTACCAATCAAAAGTTTTATTTTTACGCCTAATAAATCAGAATGTGGACACAAAATGCGCTGGAAAATTAAAATTTCTATGCTCTAAAATTTTTCGTATATTTTTTTATGTATTTGTGCAACAGTTGTTACATAAAACCAATAAGGCTGTTTGATTGCTTAAAATGGGTTTAAATTCTTACAAGGACGATTTATCGTCTGGCTGTAAACTGTAAGAAATAATTCAAATATAAACAAAAACTTCCTAATTACTCAAAGATACAAAACTAGAATTAAACATTTCTCGACTTCTGTTTACCTTAACCCTTAGCCCTTAACCATATCAGTTAAAAAACTTTTAACCACTGATCTTTGTTTTAGCCCGGTTATAGAATGGTGTACGTAGGTTCATTAATTCGTGATATTTTAATGACTTTAAACATATAACCACGTAGGATTCCTTTAATATTTAATCTAACTAACACTTAAAAACGTGTCTTGTTGTCGATACTACATCAGATTTAAACAATTTTAGTAGGAAGGGTCTTTGGCTGTATGAGCAAGGACCTACTCTATTAAGGTTACCGCCCTACCACTCCGATCTCAAGTCTATTGAGCTTATTTGGGCAACAGTAAAAAACAAAGAGAGAGATAGATAGAAAGATAGATAAATAGAGAGAGAGAGAGAGAGCGAGAGAGAGAAGTGTAACATTTTAATTGGACGATGCAACTAAAATTGCCCAAGACTTTTCTAAAATCGCGGAAATAAAGAGTAAAAATCACTTTACATCTAAAAAAATATCTTGACCCGGAAATAATACAGGACATTCATGTGAAACCAAGGAAGTTTGAAAGCCCAATACTATGGCCTATTCGATCAAAAAATGTCTGGCCCACTATGGAAATAACTGTCATTAAGGGGCCCTTATGATTCTGCGGAGTAACAGAATTCCACGAAATTTTGTAATGTGTTGCCTACATACACACTGATAAATCAGTGTGTGGGAAGGCAACATATTATACTTTCGACAGAGCCAGAGTCCTGTTTTCGAGTGTGACGGTGGGGCGCGCGCCGATTTGATGTTTTTTTGCATACGGGGCGCTGATTACAAATCTAAAGTAAATTTTTCGACATCGTTTTATTTTCCAATATTGATCCCTTAATATGATAATTAAATAAAAGTCATTTACACTATATTGTCCTTCTTTTATCACAAAATTGGTGATAGGTTCACGGAACTATCGTACAATGTTTAAAATTTATTTTAAAAAATTGTGTTTTCCTTTATTTTAACAAGATTTTTGGTAAAAATACAGAACTCCCAAAAATATTGACCATTTAAATAGAAGGCTGTAAAGTGGCGCCATCAATTCTTTCCATATTAAATAGGATGCTATAAAATCCAATATTACACAATAATTTTAAATATTCTATAATAGATTCGTTTAATAACCAGCAATGTTGTGCAAAAAAATAAGAAAAATCAGTAAAATTATAGTTAGTTTGAATTTTACATTTAATGATGTCAACTTTATACATTTTACTAAAGAATTATGGAATCCGGACCTGACCCACTGTTCATTGCGCAAATTTCGCGGGCCTTTTTCCCTTTTTCCGCTGCCCTGCACGCGTGGACAATTTTGTTCTACAGCATTGGCCTGCCATAAACCTACAAACTTTCTTGTGTAAAACTACCTTTATATTGTTTAGGATCAGCATTTTTTAGCCATGACCATATTGTTTTCAAAAAAGATCTTTATGGTATTACCTGATAAGTATCTACAATAACTTAAACCTATTTTTATTTAAAAATTAGGTTTTTTTTGTTTCCCTTTAAAATTGTTTAAAATTATTAAATTATATGGTTAATTATTATTTGTTTGTACCTACCTATATTATAATGATTACCTTGGCAAAAAATGTATTGCATTGGTTTAAAAATTAAGTAACCATGGTTACTTACTAAGTGTTTTTCTTAACAAAAAATGAGCAGGTTGTATTTTATTTATATTATTAAATAGATACTGTCTAAATATACACAATATTTTACCCATGTATAAATTTTCCCATAAGACACGTTAAAATCAAAAAATTTCAGTGGAAATCTGACGTTGCCTAGACAACGTGGTATTTCCACTTACTTTTAAACACAGAACAAATAGAACCTGTTTGTTTGTATTGTCAATTAGAAACGTCAAAATTAGTCAAAAAGAGTTGATTTGGTCATGTACACGATGAAGAAATAAATAAAGTAATTAAAAAAACGATTTCAGTTATAGTTTTAATTATGTTGCATTAAATTGAAAATTTTATGATAAAAAAACATTTTAATAGTATGATACTCCATATTTCTCCATTCTTAAAAAAATCTCCCCAAATACCGCTCGTGCATAAAAATTAACAGATAATTTTCATTCAAGCTTGTTATACAAATTCCACTCGTTCTTCAAATTCGTGAAATTATAAATAACAAGCTTTTATGAAAATTATCGGTAATTTTTAAGCACTCGTGATATTACCCCCGATAATTCAAATTCCAGCCCTGCCATTGGAATCACGGAAACTATAAGAGATACGAAGATGGTTAAATTAAAGCAAAGTTTTACATTTATGTGACAAACATTAACCTGTTTAGAAACTTTTAAAATTCCAGTATTTTCAAAGATATCCGAGAAAAACCAAAATGTTTTTATTTTTTTCCATTTCCATTTTAAAACGGATTTTAAAATAAATTGCACATGTTAATTGCTTGTTGTATGGGCTATCTCAAAGAGCTTTCAGGTTTCACATTCCATGTTCCGTCACTCGGCCACCATCATTAACTATATTTTTCTTATGGGCACTGCATCAGATTTTTACGTAAATACAAAGTAATTTTTGTTCTATTTGTAACAATGTATAACATTAGTTTTAACGTCAATACTTATATGTTAAAATTTTATTATCAACCCAATTTTTAGGGTCTTAACATTTGAAGTTTTATCTTAAAACATTCGTTATTGGTGTAGTGATAATAAAAATTTATATTTTTAACCATAGAAATAAAATCTAAGTGATAAAGTTTTTACTCAAAAAGCTTTTACATTCTTTTTAAGTAAAAAATTAAAAACGTTTATAGTTTTTAATTAAACAAGTAGTTTATTCAAAGCTATTTATTATTTTAATTATGAAATCGTTTTATTTTTTTACGAAGCTGCATCTTATTAAATTCCCTGTATTATTAAGTTTTTATTGAAATATATCTTTAAAGACGGCCTTGTTAAAAAGTTTATAATATAACTATGTTTTATTAGCGTTAAACTCTTAATTCTGTTTAATACGGTTAAGTCCGTCTGATATTATTAATATATAAATATCAACATTCATTTTGAAATACACAAGGGTGTAATATACACACCCTCAAGTTAATTATATTGTGTCATGAATGCTATAAGCCTATATAGTGCGTGTCTCCAAATTGTAATTAATTCAATTAATAAAAAGTAAGATCTTTTCTTGAAAGTGTTAGACAATGTTATAATTGGACTTCCATTGAATTTATTTGTTAATTGATACACGTTTCAGTTAGTGATGTATCTTTAACTCGACCAAATATGCTTGGTCAAAACAACACCGCATACAATGGTCGAAAGCAAAAATTATTCATAAAAAAACCCACTGGAAGAAAAGAAAATTTAAAGAAGCTGTAATAATTGTAAACAACCAATCTTAGTATCGACATTCCGAATATCTGGCAGCTGTTACTGAACAGGGAAAAATCGGTCAAGCGTTAGTAAACAACGGATAGTATATAAGTCGTAGCTTTTAAAAATAGTTTTTAGTTATCACTTGAAAACGGTTGGAGATAAATCACTAACCGAAACGTTGTGTATCAATTAACAAATAAAGACAATGGAAGTCCAGATTGTCATTAAAAACTAAGGTATTTTTTGAAAAAATGCTCTGATCCGTTGATTAATATTTTTAGTCGCAATTTTTTCTGTGAACGAAATATTTATATGTCCCAAATTTTTAATATGACGTTATTGATGATTTTTTAAAAACGGAACCCAAGTTTTTTAAAAGTATTTTAAACCGCATATTAAGTTATTCACAACTGCCCAACTTCAAATTTTTGTTCACTGTCGTTTATAAAATATTAAATAACCAAATTTTACCTAAAAAAATTAACCATATTTTATTCACATTGATAGTATACTACTTTACCAAAAAAGTAACAGACCCAGAGATGTGATATATGGTTTTTGATGTATTTTTACCTTCTGAGCACGAACAAGTCTACAACACCAAAAATACGCGAAAAAATACCAGGTAAAATGGAGAAAATTTGTTCTTTATTTTCCAAATGTACATTTGTTAGGAAGAGATCATGAAAAAAAAATTACCTCAGAATTGATGTGTCACGTGGCGTTTTTATAAAATCTTAGAAATACTTTATTGCCCTAAAAACAATTGATTTGAGTCAGAGATATGGAGTGGCTTTTGGGCGACGCTTATTACAAATCCAAAGTCAGATTAGCAAAATTTAAAATGGCGGATCGAATATGGACGATGAAATTTCAAAACTCTACCAATTTAAGCCAGATTTGGCATATAGGTCTGTGATCTGATCAGCGATCAAGGTAAAATTTTAAATTTTAAAATGGCGGATCCAATATGACAGAATTATTTTAAAAAAATCGCGTTCGCCATATAGTCGGCCATCTTGAATTTAAAAAATCTGATTTAAAATTCGTAATTAGCGACCTCCAAAACCTCCACTATATTAAATTGGGCGCAAATTAGTTGATTTTAAGAAAATATTGATTTATTTGGGGTTATAAATAAACGTCACGTCAAGGGTAAATTTTTATTTTTCATGGTCTTTTTTTAGCAAAAAACTATTTTTCTTTCATGTTAAAAATTTGAGGCAAAACATTTACGACCATAGCGAATTAATTGCACAAATCCAAATTTTGAAATTAAAAAGAAACGGATTAAACTTATTTATGACACATCCAGTTTAAAATTAAAAAAAAACTGTGAGGTGGAGAGCTGCAGGCCAAATTTTAACGTGATCGCGATCACGGATGAATTGCCTAATTCTGAACTTTTTCTTTTGTCCTAAAACCCACTTACATACGAAATTTTATGTGGCTACTCTCTCAGGAAGTGCCCCATCATTTTGATGAGTCATTGAGTTAGTCACTCAGTTAGTAGTAAAATGAGCTATTTTCAAAATTAAATATCTTGGGGATCACTCGACATAGCTTTCTTAATTTTTCCAGGTGATAAAAATACCTACGTAAATTTACAAACCAAATTTAATACCTTTATGTGAAATAAGACCAAAGTTAAGATAAGGGGAAAATAGGCTGAAACATTCCGTGTAAAATACACACATTCAGCCTGTAGACCAAAACTTGGCCTGGCGCTTTACCATCCGCCTAGATTTGCGTGGCAAAAGGAGTTGGCGTTGTTACTTATTTTAGGAAATATGTCTATGAAGTCTGTTATAAAAATGTATTTTTTTATTATTTTGTTAGGTTTTAAAAAATTGGTTAAAGTTTAGCCGTAATTTAAATTTATATTTTATGACGTTGATGTTTGGAAATGGGCTATTTTAATTTAAATGAACGATCCCGTAACACTTGGAATATCAAGTTATATTATATATTTTACATCAAGATCTAATTGGTTTTGATGTATAATTTGCTCTGAAATTAATATATTATTATGTAATACATATCTATAATTATTGCGACACTGTTAACTGACTTATGTCCTATTGAGATGATTCTACTAATCCAGCTATGATATTATACAGGTTGTTTCCTAAACAATCCTAGATATTTGGGATGATACCTTATTTTTATAAAAAGAAGTTCATAATAAGATATGTCAAAGGAGACTCTCTTTCAGAATTTCAGAAAATATATATATATATATATATATATATATATATATATATATATATATATATATATATATATATATATTAAAATATATATATATATATATATATATATGGGATATTTTCCCTCAATCGGATCATCGGCGCCCTCAAAATTAGAATATATCTATTGAGATAAATAAGGTCTTAAATTGTTTGTCTAGATGAGAGCTTTCGAAAGCCATGTGGTATTTTTGGAAATTCAACATGGCGGCTCCAATATGGCCGTCAGAACCTGAAGAAATATCGAATGTCCAGTAATAAAAGCTTACAAAAATAAAAATTTGCAACGAATCGGGTCGGATTTTGGGTCAAATTACAGTTAATGGACTTTCCTAAAAAGCTGGTGCGGTAGGTTATGAAAATCCAATATGGCGGTTAAAAATCCAATATGGTGGCCGCATTTTTGAAAATCATTCGATTTGTATCAACTTTGGTATACGGGGGTTTTTGGGGTTTTTGATTACGAATCCGATCAATTCTTCAAACCTGATAAATGAATAAAGAATACTAAATTAATCTATTTATCTAAAATAATTGATTAAAATACTTATAATTTTATTAAAAAGAATCTAATTTTTGCTTTTCCGATTATATTTATTAAGTAATTAAAACAAATTATTTAAAACAAAAAAACTTGCAAAAATTACATAAATAAAACATTATTTTTCCTCTTTTGGACAGAAATTTTTGGTCAAAATCAAATTATTCTTTATTTTTCGTCTTATCAAAAATATTTATATACTTTTTTTATCTAGACAAGTTACTAAAACTGACCACAACTAACCACAATAGGCAAGTAATCCACTAAAATTATTATTTTATATTCACAATTATTTTGTGGGAACAAAAACAATTATAGATAGAATTTTGGTTAGCCCAAATCAATTACTTTTCTAAAATGTTTCGCTTTAGAAGAGAGTTAGTTTAAAATATCTTTTAGCAAAAGTCAAGGTGGCAGATTCAAGATGGCGGATGATTTTTTTGAAAATCAACCGTTTTGCACCAAATTTGGTGTACGTAGGTGTTTTGGAACGCTTATCACGAATTTTGAGCAAGCCGAATAATTTTTTAAAAAGAAGGTCCGCCATATCAAATCCGCCATCTTGAATACGCCATCTTAAATTTTAATAGTATGACCTCGGATTCGTAATCAGCATCCTTAAAACCCGTATAGCAAATTTGGTGCAAATCGGTTAATTTTCAAAAAATTCATCCGCCATCTTGGATCCGCCACCTTGAATTTTGATAATCTGACTTTAAATTCGTAATGAGAAACCCCAAAAACCCCCGTTAATTTTTAAAAATGCGGCCACCATATTGGAGTTTAACCGCCATATTGGATTGGCTATATTGGATTTTCGCAACCCACTACACCGACTTTTTAGGTAAGTCCATTATCTGTAATATTAGCGAAAATCCAACCCGATCGGTTGCAAATTTTTTTTTACTGAACATTCGATTTTTCTCCAGCTTCCGACTGCCATATTGAAGCCGCCATGTTGAATTATTAAAAATACCACATGAAAGTTCTTATCTAGATGAACAATTTGAGTCCTTTCGACATGGAAAATTCGAATTTATTGTTAGTAGGGCTTCGACTTGTAAAGAGCGCTACCTACACGGTTTTTTACACTTTTAATGCGTCATAACATTTTTCTGCTTGCCTTAATTAAATTTTTACGCAAAAAATAGATTTCTTCATTATTCTCACATAAAAAAAGTATTGTAATAAAAGTCGCTTTTAAAATAATCATTGAATTAGATTTTAAATAGCAAAATTGTATTTTTTATGTTTTAGCCCAAAAATTTCTTAGGGTACTAATTAGAATTTTAAAAAACTCAATTTTTAATTTTTTACTGATTTTGATTTCCTAGACCTTTAAAAATAACTTCCTAAAATATTATATGAAAATTTTGCCGTTCGCTCGGCTAACTTTAAACGCGTTTTTCCATTTTTTCTCGAAATCACTTTTTTTCAACTGGCAGACAGTTAATTTCCGAATCTACTTGCTCGATTTAAATAAATCTTAAAGCATTTTGTTTGTTTAGGCTTTCTCTTTAAGAATCGACCACAAATTGATAAAAAATATTAATAAAAAAAAATTAGCATAAAAAAAATATCGGAAAAAAGTTCATTTTTTATTTAACAAATAAAGTGTATAAAAAAATATTGAAAATGTGCCTTTTTTTGAACTCCTAATAGGTAAAAGTGCCTTAAAGAAATTAAATAATAAATTTAAATGGAATGTAACAAAAAAATAAAAATTCAATTTCAAAAATTATTTAGAAAAAAACAAAAATAAAACTATATTTCATACTTTAAATAGTGTTGTTAAACAACTTTTATTTAATAAAAATACTTTTTATTCTATAAAATAAAAATAATCTGATATGAAAGGAAAGACGGCAAAAGTCGACAAAAGGTTGTAAAATTCAAAAAATCATATATTTGGCAAATTTTTATAAAAATGTTATTAGCAACTCTCATTTCAACGGTGTTAATACCAGGCTTTTTTCTTTAAAGCATAACTATACCTACCTTGCTTTAAAAAAGATGTGCATAGGAAAACCTTTAAAAAATTAAACAATTCGATTTTTTTAAATTGCTTTTTTGCATTTATTTTACAAAAAACATGACTTTCAATTTTTTAATTTGTTAGTTCGATAGGAAATTATATTGTCTACAAAAAATCTTTCTACACATTTTTCCTAAAAATGACAAGAATTTGAGATAATTTCGGAATTTCTAAGATGATGTCAAATTGACCTCTTCTAAAAAATCCGAGCTTGAATTTAATAGCAGTTTGTAATTATTATTTAACATTTAGGCACCGAAATACCATACTTACTCATAATATTGCTATTATCAATTCGTTTCTTTACAAAGTGATACTCAATAATTAATCTAGTTTTTTTTAATAATTCAAACATGTATTTATGTTTCATAGTCGGATAACTAACATTTATTTTAAAGTGTTTGTAAAGTCAACCACCATTATAATTACCATAATCCGCAAACCTATTAAAATGACCCATGAAAATCATGCATTCCAACCGCAACTCTCCCCCAGGCAAATTGGGTTTCAAATTACAATATGAGAAATTTAGCATTAATTTGGCTTGATAGATAATTAGCTTTTGAGTTATTACATTATTACCGATTACGTTTCTAATAAAACTGCTCTGACGATCTTATCTTGCGTGAAAATGTTGTTTCAATAAAGGGTATTTTTCAAAGTTGGTTCCTTTCTGTAAAGTTATTATTTTTTAAGACAAAAAAAGTTTTATTCTATACGCATTATTTAACCAAAATTCAATTGTGTGGCATTGTTTTTGGTTTGACTAAAAATAACTACTCTTTTTGAATTTTTAATGGCAACACTGATATATTTTGTCTTATTTAATATAATACTATATTATAAATATACCAGTAAATACTAACTAATATGTCATTTAAGACAAAGCATCATAAATAATAAAAGGTTTATAGAATTTTCCAAATTTTATATCAAATTGTATACAAATTTAATTTTCATTTTTATGATGAGTCCAGATTCTGTTTGGGCACACATAATGGCCGTGCACCAATTTTCATACCGGTCTGAAATTTTTGGACGATCTCCTAGAGTCATAAAGAAGCCATATAAAAATAATTGAACCGGTACTACCCATGGATCCACTCCTTCTCAACACTTAGGTAACTCCGCGGGCTGAAAAAAATTTAAAATGAATCTATCCAACTCTCATACCAATCTGAAATTTTTAGACAATCGTCCTAGAGTCATTAAGAAGTCAAAATAAATCGATCTAACTCTCCTACACGTCTGAAATTTAGAGGATCGTCCTGAAGTCATAAAGAGACCATGTAAAAATAATTGAACCGGTACCACCCTTGGAACCACTGCTTCTTAACACTTAAGTACTTTCGCGGCTGAAAAAAATTCAAAATGAATCTATCCAACTCTCATACCAATCTGAAATTTTTAGACAATCGTCCTAGAGTCATTAAGAAGCCAAAATAAATCGATCTAACTCTCCTACACGTCTGAAATTTAGAGGATCGTCCTGAAGTCATAAAGAGACCATGTAAAAATAATTGAACCGGTACTACCCTTGGAACCACTGCTTCTTAACACTTAAGTACTTTCGCGGCTAAAAAAATTAAAATGAATCTATCCAACTCTCATACCAATCTTAAATTTTTAGACAATCTCCTAGAGTCATTAAGAAGTCAAAATAAATCGATCTAACTCTCCTACACGTCTGAAATTTAGAGGATCGTCCTGAAGTCATAAAGAGACCATGTAAAAATAATTGAACCGGTACTACCCTTGGAACCACTGCTTCTTAACACTTAAGTACTTTCGCGGCTAAAAAAAATTTAAAATGAATCTATCCAACTCTCATACCAATCTTAAATTTTTAGACAATCGTCCTAGAGTCATTAAGAAGTCAAAATAAATCGATCTAACTCTCCTACACGTCTGAAATTTAGAGGATCGTCCTGAAGTCATAAAGAGACCATGTAAAAATAATTGAACCGGTACTACCCTTGGAACCACTGCTTCTTAACACTTAAGTACTTTCGCGGCTGAAAAAAATTTAAAATGAATCTATCCAACTCTCATACCAATCTGAAATTTTTAGACAATCGTCCTAAAGTCATTAAGAAGCCAAAATAAATCGATCTAACTCTCCTACACGTCTGAAATTTAGAGGATCGTCCTGAAGTCATAAAGAGACCATGTAAAAATAATTGAACCGGTACTACCCTTGGAACCATTGCCTTACACTTAAGTACTTTCGCGGCTGAAAAGAATTTAAAATGAATCTATCCAACTCTCATACCAATCTGAAATTTTTAGACAATCGTCCTAAAGTCATTAAGAAGCCAAAATAAATCGATCGAACTCTCCTACACGTCTGAAATTTAGAAGATCGTCCTAAAGTCATAATGAGACCATGTAAAAATAATTGAACCGGTACTACCCTTGAAACCACTGCTTCTTAACACTTAAGTACTTTCGCGGCTGAAAAAAATTTAAAATGAATCTATCCAACTCTCATAACAATCTGAATTTTTTAGACAATCGTCCTAGAGTCATTAAGAAGCCAAAATAAATCGATCTAACTCTCCTACACGTCTGAAATTTAGAGGATCGTCCTGAAGTCATAAAGAGACCATGTAAAAATAATTGAACCGGTACTACCTTGGAACCACTGCTTCTTAACACTTAAGTACTTTCGCGGCTGAAAAGAATTTAAAATGAATCTATCCAACTCTCATACCAATCTGAAATTTTTAGACAATCGTCCTAAAGTCATTAAGAAGCCAAAATAAATCGATCTAACTCTCCTACACGTCTGAAATTTAGAGGATCGTCCTAAAGTCATAAAGAGACCATGTAAAAATAATTGAACCGGTACTACCCTTGGAACCACTGCTTCTTAACACTTAAGTACTTTCGCGGCTGAAAAAATTAAAAACTATCCAACTCTCATACCAATCTGAAATTTTTAGACAATCGTCCAAGAGTCATTAAGAAGCCAAAATAAATCGATCTAACCTCCACACGTCGGAAATTTAGAGGATCGTCCTAAAGTCGAGACCATGTAAAAATAATTGAACCGGTACTACCCTTGGAACCACTGCTTTTTAACACTTAAGTACTTTTGCGGCTGAAAAAAATTCAAAATGAATCTATCCAACTCTCATACCGGTCTGAAATTTTTAGACGATCGTCCTAGAGTCATAAATAAGCCATATAAAAATATTTGGACCGGTACTACCCTTGGAACCACTCCTTCTCAACACTTAAGTACCTCCGCGGGCTGAAGAGTAAGGAGGAGACGTGGTGAAGACGGAGACGTTCATCGAACGGCATATTAATCGCACTGTGGGTGTTATGGTATGGAATGCCATTGCTTACGACAGCAGGTCACGATAATAATGGTTTATTTGAGGTAGCATGAGTGCCCAGCGCTATATCCACAAAGTTTCACTACCACATCTGCTTTTTTTTTTGGAAATATTGCAAGATCCAATATTTCGCCGGTGTTAGTTTAAACTTTTTAGAAGCGCCCGGTTTAAATCTGCTTTAGTGGCCTCCTCGATTCCCAGACCTTTCCTTCATAGAACATGAACGAGATATAATAGAAAGGAGGTTGCAAAATTCACCGCACCCTCACACAAATATTGGAGGTTCTACGAAACCAAATTCAGATGGCCTGGGATACAATACTTCAAGGAGACATCAATCACCTAATCCAATCAATCATTATTAACATTAAAGTGGTTATCTTGAGGAATATCTCAGCTATTTTGCGAAATTTTGAGTTCAAATTTTAGTTACTCTCTATTTACTAGTAGACCCAAAGGTTGTAAACAAGTGCTTAAAATTATAGCACTCCTACTCGGTGTTGCATTTTCTATATTACTTAGTATATTTAGTACGCTATCACAGGCTATTGTCTTATTTAAATCATTTATTATATTTCCTTGTTTTTAGGGCTTTATTTTAATTTAAATTTCGTATTGTTAAGAATAAATATATATACATATATATATATATATATATATATATATATATATATATATATATATATATTTTCGTCACTGAAAAGGTAAAAGGTCTAAAGCGCCACTACAAGGTGAACTAAGTTATTTACATTACTGAAAAGCCCCTAAGGTTATAGTTTTCTATTGGTTTTGCTGTTGCTTGTTTTTAGATCTAAAAAAAATTTTACTAGAAAAAAAGTTATAATTTTTTTTTTAAAATTTTGATTAAAGCGTTCTCCTGAAAAAAAAGGTTTTTTTGTCGTTTTGGGGCCTTTTTTACCTTTCCAGAGACGATATATATATATATATATATATATATATATATATATATTTTATAAAATATATATATATATATATATTTTAATATATATATATATATATTTTTTATAAAAATATATATATAAAAAATATATATATATATATATATATATATATATATATATATATATATATATATATATATATAAAAAATTATATATATATATATATATATATTTATAAATTTTAAAAAATTTATTAAAAAAAATAATATAAAATTAATTTTTTTTTAATTTTTATTTTTATAATAAATAAATAAAATTATATAAAAAAAAAAATAAAAAAATTATTAACAAATTTAAAAAAATTTTAATTTACGCTACCCTGCGTAGCGCAAGGCCATCCGGTGCCGGGGTATTATTGGAAAAAAGAAGTCGATGGGCAGATGACACCAGTGGCCTTAGGAGAAAGGATAACGTTGCTTAGTGCTGGATTGTTAAGGATATCAAAGGTAAATTAAATAATTAAGTCTTGGGATATCCCAAAAATAAATAACTGTACATTTAGTTAAAGTTTAACCCAATCTAATTCTATATTCTTCATTGTATGCATAAAAAATATAGAAAATATGGTACTCATTTTTTTTACGCATTAATATTAATTATTTACAAAAAACGGGGTTTATAAATAATTAAAATCATTTTGCAATCTTGTCAATCTTTTAAGGGAATTTATTTTAAGGTTACTTAATATTTTAAATATTGTTTCTTTTGATGGCACAAGTCTGCCAGGAAAAAGCTGCCGATATCTTCTGCGCATAAGAGCCTCTCGTTGATTATGTCTAAAGGTATGTACAGGGTTTTCATTTATATTTTGACACGCATTTACAACTATAACTAAAAGCGATAGATAAAAAACTTCCTATATAAAAGTTTCATAGTTTTTTCTCTATTACCTTTTGGGCATAATAAAAGAAACAAATGAGCATCAAAAAGTTAAGAAAAAAAAAAAGTTAACTTTTTTTTAAAAGAAATAATTCTGTATATTTTTTTTTGGGAAAAAAAGCTCATTTCCTTTTTTAAAAAATATAGTTTGTTGGTATTTCATTTAGTCGTATTGAAAATATTTAAGTTTTTGTTTAAAAAAAAAATGGAAAACAAAAAACACTTCTTGGAAAACAAATGACTTCTTTGTTCATACGTTTTTACAGCACCTTGACACGTTTAAAATTTTGGCGTCGCTTCATTTATATCAAAAAATACTTAACTATGGGATATACCGAAGATCAAAAAAAACGAAATAATACGTCTTTTCTACGCAAATAATGAAAACATATCGCAAGTTCGCTATGAATATCACCAACGTTTTCCCCGGACGAATACCTTCGAAAACTCGATAACTTATATTGTTCGTCGGTTTAGAGAAAAAGCTTTAAAAAGGGAAAACGAGAACAGTGGCTGCAAATGAAGAGCAAGATTTAAATATTTTGTTTTTTTAGAAACCAAAAAGTTCAATTCCTTCCGTTTCAAATTATACAAAAAAATCCTGGGAAAAAATTCACAGTCCATTGAAGAAACATAATTTTCATCCCTACAAATTTTGCCAGTTCAAAATTTAACCGACGCTCATAAGATTCAACGACTTAATTATTGTAAAAGAAATGATTCGTAATTTTTAAAACGACGGAAATTTTTTTAACAACATTTTATTTACTGATGAAGCAACTTTCACTACGGGGGGGATATATAATAGAAAGAACAAGAAATTTTTGGGCAACTGAAAACCCTCACAAAACCCAAACCCCCTGTTAAGATACAAGGACGTAGGTCTCTTTATGTTTGGTGTGGCATGTTGGGCAGTAAGGTTATTAGCCCAATAATTTTTGAAGGACCTCTAACGGAGATAGGTATCTGTTTTTTATTCAAAATGAGATCGAAAATTTGCTTAAGACATTCTCTTCAGCAATACAGAAACATTATCTGGCACCAGGATGGGGCACCCCACACAATGTTGCCCCAAATCTCAGTATCTTAGCGAGAAATCGATTTAGATAGGAAGGTATGGCACTATAGATGGCCGCCCAATAGCCCCGACTTAAACCCTCGGGATATATTTTGTGGGGTTACCAAAAAAAATAAAATTTATTACGGGCCCAAAGAAAATATAAACATACTAGAAAAAAAATTGAAAATAAAAAAAATGTTACTTAATAGGAACCGTCCGAATTTGTTTTCAACCCGATTAATCGTAAGTTAAGGAGAAACATTTTAAAATTGCAGAAAAAATGGTGGAGGTTACTTCGAAAATTTGTAATTATTTATACTTAAATTCCCGTAATAAATAAATCATTTGTTTTCCAAGGCAATGCTGATTTTATTTTCCACTGATTTTTAATTAAAAACTTAAATATTTTCAATACGCTAAATGAAATACCAACAAACTATATTTATTAAAAAGGGGATGAAAGAGCTTTTATTCCAAAAAAAAATATACAGGGTGTTCCATTTGAAAAGTTAACTTCATTTTCTTATTTTTGATGCTCACTTTTTTTCTTTCTATGCTCAAAAGATAAGAGAAAAAACTATGAAACTTTTAAATGGGAAGTTTTTTTCTATCGTTTTTAGTTATAGTTGTAAATGCGTGTCAAAATATAAATGAAAACCCTGTACACACCGAAAAAACAAACAAAAACAAACATTCGTTCTTATCCACTTCCTTTGTATGTGTTTTTGTTTATTGTTCGCTTTTCTGTCTACGCAACCAAATGTTTGTTTACTTTTGTTCGACTAGTTGAAATAGTTATGGATGACTTTAAAAACAAAAATTCTCTTTGATGTACCGACGTCCACTGGAACATGTATGAACAAGAACAAACAAACGTTTGTTCGCCTCTTTAACTGTCTACACTAAAGAAAAACGTTTGTTTGCTGATGTTTGTTCTTGTTTGTTTTTTCGGTGTTTACATACCTTAACGTAGCAAAAGTAAATATCGCATTTTTCTAAAAATAATCTGAATAAACCATTTTGACCGATATTAACTAGTAACCTAATCGTTTAATTTCTGACAACTGTCAAAAAGTCTATGTCGAAATAAAAATTTTGGCCTAGCGGAAGACGCCGAGTGTCGCATGTGCATGGAGGAGGATAAATCGGCAGAACACATACTGTGTTCGTGCCCATCAATGGCACGACTCAGATTCGCAATCCTCGGATATGACACTTTGTTGCCGGGGGAGGTAAAAGATCTCTCTCCCAACAGAATCATCAGATTTATTAGAAGTCTGGACCTGGTGGAAGAAATATAAAAGGGTGTGAGCCACAATAGACCGATCGGTAGCCGTGGAAGGGTGTTATACCAAGGAAGTTTAAAGATGTATGGAAGCCCAATGCTATGGCCCATTCGATCAAAGAATGTCCAGCCCAGTATGAAAATAACTGTCAGAGTTGGCCCCGCCGATTCTGCGCAGTAACAAAATTCCACGAAATAATTTAATGTGTTGCCTACTTCATGATAAATCAGGGAAGTTAAGTATTAGTGTTTTTAAATTGTGACTATAATTTTGTGTTTATTGTTTGCTTATATATAATATCGTAATAAAATGATTAGAGTTGTATGGTTTTGTCTTGCAAATTCAAGTTTTATACCGGAATTTTTTACTTTAGGTAAGTATTTTCTTTATTTAAATTAGGTGCTTTTTTGAGATAAAGTTAGGGAACCGAAAAAAATAAAATATATTAATTATGAATAAAGAATAATAAAATTTCATAGGGAAAAAGCAGTGAGAAAAGTAGGCAATCTTAACTATCTTTTAGATGATTTACAATGTTTGTGGATTATTAAAAAAAAAAAGTTTTTCATTTAGATACTTTTATTTCATTTAATAATTTAGTACACTCTTTTAAAGGATCAAAATTATTGATTACTGGGCAGACCAGGCAAATTTTAATATATAAAGTCCCTCTAATTAAATGAAAAAGTACAATTTTATGTTAAAGTTCCTTTTTCTTTTTTTTGAATTTGTTTGGTAATTGTCTCAAAGTTCCTCCTCTCCTTTTTTCCAAATTTGGTATACAGGGGTTTTGAGCTGATTACGAATCTGAAAAAAAAAATTTTGCATGTTTCGTTTTCGAGATATTTATCATCAAATTGAAAATCTAACTAACCCCACCCAACCTTATTTCACAAAATTTTTATTTTACCTAAATTGGCACACAATATTTCACAAACACCTTTTAAAAACTTGTTTTTATGTTTAAATTTTTAAAACCCTTTTTTTTTTCACTTTTATTTTTGAGCAAATATGGCTGCTGCCTAAAAAACCAAAAGTTCGCAATTTAATGAAAAAGATGTAAAATAAATAAAATACAAGGTGTTAAAAATTTTTATAAAATTTGTTGCCACTTTAGTGTAAAAATCAAGAATTGTGTACAAAAGAAGGGAGAATATATTAAAAAAGAGGTTAGTTTAATTTTCAACTTTGATGATGAAGATCTCGAAAAGAAACGTTGCCAAAAAGATATTTTCAGATTTGTAATCAGCTTTCCCAAAAACCCCTGTATCAAATTTGATCAAAATCGGAGAGGAGGCAACTTTGAGAAATACCATTTGTTTAAAAATAAATTAGATTTTGGTTTTTTTAACTTGCCCTTATCAACTTTTTAAGCTCGACATTCTGTAAAACATAATATTTAACGGATACTGTTACAATGGATACTCAGGTACCAAGGTTACTAAACATTTTTTTAACCACTTTATTCTGTCTCATGAATGTTTGTTATTAGTAAAAGTATATGCCTAAAAAGCAGTTATAAAAATTTTCACTTTTTAATGTACAACCAGAATCTTAGGATTAGATTAAACTTATTTACACTATCTTGCCCTTCTTTTTTCACAAAATTGGTGATAAGTATACCCACTCACTTAAACCCAAAACCCAAAACCCAAAAAATTGTTTGATTTCTGACAACTGTCAAAAAGAGTATGTCGAAATAAAAATTTACAAAGATAGATTAAGGTAACTTATTTTTATATTAGATACAAGGTGCCATTTGGTTTTTTTTAATTTTTAAAATGGAATATCTTGATATTATAACTAATCGTTTAACAGCCTTTATTTTTGTTAAGCGTATTAGAGAAACTCTTAAACTATGAAAAAATATAGACGGAAACTAGTCATCCTATCAAAAAACTTTTCTTAAAATAACACAGTTCGGATTTTTAAAAAGCATTCAAAAATTAAAAATGAAATATATTAAAAAATTAATTTTTAACCAATTCTCGTTAACTTAACCCATTCTATCCGATTATTTTTTAAATTTACTGTCTCAAATTGTAAGTTAAAAATATGGCCTCTTAAAATTACCCTTATAAACGGGGTAATTTTTACGTGATGTGAAATTGCTCATGTAGAAATCACGCCACCCTGTTTCAACCAGCCGCACATTTTTTTTATTCCTAAGATTTTTTTTTAATTGAAGTATGTATTGGTAATAAAATTATTAATATAAGTAAAAATAAACATAACCCAAAAAATAATGCCCCAGTATCAGAAGACAAGGGACTGAACACTTTTGTATTCGTATTAATTTAATTAATTTACATTAAAACATTAAAGTTGCATATAATTTAAAATAAAGATTAATTTTAATTTGGAAAAAACCAAAAACCGTTTTTTAAACTTTTTTAGAACATTACAGATTGCATCGCAGTAATGCAGATTTCTACAAATCTCTTACTTAATTGTTTTATGAGGTAGAGGTGTAATAATTTACGTCACACTGTATTATGAAAAGCCTCTGCTTAGTAGAATCTTGTATTAAAAATTTTCAAAAAAAGCCTGAAGGTATGTACCGTGAGATCCATTTTAAGTGGACTCTCAGATTTTGGCCCTTTTTTTTATTCAAGAATTTTCCAAAAACCAAAAATTTACTAAATGGGATAGCTCAAAGTTTTTTATGACCCGAAAATAAAAATAAATCTAATATTTTCAATAAAATTAAAAAGTAATTTTAACGATATTACAATTTGTAAAAATCCATAGCCTTGGCTTAAGCCAAACTTTCCCAAATTAATCATATTGATCCGGTTATTTCAACATTTTCTTTTTTTCTGTGCAAGTTATAAATTTACACCTTTATAAACCTTTTTAAATTTTATACATTAATAATTAAAAATATGGTTTGTTGAGTTAAATATTTAATTTTTTTTCGAAAAATTTTTGTTAAAACCAAAAAAATAATAAAATTTTTTTTCTTTTAACCTTTTTAACCGGCTGAAAACCAAAATTTGTATTTTTTCTAACACAGGGTTAATTATGAACAATTTTTATTATGCAAATAACATTAAAATTTCTAATAAACTTTAACGTAATACAGTTTAAATTATTTTAAATATTTTTAAAAGGTACATCTTCGATTTTATTTTTTTATTGGCTTATTTTGAAATTCTGTCCCCCTTCATATTATCCCAATATTTCCCTAAATTTTAAAATCTAAAAAAATAAAAAAAGTATGAATTTAAAAAGTTTTACGATACACGGCCCTGAGATGTTCTTAAAGTACTCGTCTAGAAATTCCGGGCTCGGCTCCCCGTCGCCTTGTATAAATTCTAGACGTAATAGCACAAATAGACCATTCCCGGCCTTGTTACTAAATTACTAATATTTTATACTGTCTGGTAGACCTTTCATTATATTATCAATTTGAATCCGAACCGATATCTAAAAATATAACATGACATTTTTTCCCTTTTTGTTGACTGTTTACAGGAAAAAAAAATTTGGATTTTCAAAATTAATGTAATTTTGTGATTTTAAAATCAAATTTGATACAAAAATGAAAACGTAAGTATGAAATAAAATTCATTTAGATACAGCCCGATAGTACTTATAATAACTTGTACTGGAATAAGAAACCCTTCCGGATTTATCCCGAAAATGCTATTTGGGGCCTTTAAAAAAATATTACATTTTCATATGTCTGTTTTAATAATTTTAAAATATCGCCACCCAAAAATCCCCCAAAAAATTTTTTTACGAGGGGGGGTGTAAAATTTCACTTTTCCGCAGGGCCAAAATTTTTTGAGGTAAAAAAACCCAAAATTTGGAAAAATTTTTTTTTCCTTACTATCAAGGAAAATTTTTTTTTTTGGAACTTTTCCCTGGCCCCCCTTTTTTTTTTTTGAAAACAAAAAAAATTGTAATTTTGGTGTTTTTAACCTTGTCAGATTTTCTTCGTTTCCATATGAACAAGCAATTCAAAATGAATTTCAATACAAACAAGCATTTTTAATAAAAAGGCGTCATAGTATCTTTTTTAATTAATTAAAATCCGACAAAATAATTATTTAAAATGATTAGTTCCTTTAAAAAATTACCAGATTCTATCCTGGATGCAGCAAATACCGTAAGTTTAATTTATTACCAGCAAAATCTCGTGAAAAATATGAGAATCAATATAGTCATTTCGAAAACTGGTGCTCGAGGGAAAAAAAAAGAAGAAGTGTTCTTGGCCTATTTTGGGATTTGAAAAAACATATAAACTTTTTTTATGGAGTAAGTACTCTATGTTAAAATGTGTCCTCAAAGTGAAGGAACTTGATTTAGTTCATATTTCAAGCTAACATCACTACTTAAATACCAAAACGGGGATACCGCAAAAAAAAAAAAATTTTTCAGCAAAGAAGAAGTTTCAAGATTCTTGAAAGAAGCACCTGATAATATTTACCTTCTAAAAAAAGTTGCTACAATTTTTGGATTAGCCGGTGCTTGTAGGAGAATGAACTTCAAAAATAATGATTGATGAATTAAGGGGAATAAAATTTATATTAAAATTCCTGACGTAAAAATAAACTTCCAAATTTTGTTGGGGTCGTGAAACAAAAACGGAACCTTGTACCGTAAATATGCAAATTTGAAAAACCCCATACCCCACACAGACGTTTTTTGTCAGTATAAAAAGGAGCATGAGTACCCAATTTTGGGAATAAATTAATAGGTAAAATACCTTCAAAA
Organism: Listronotus oregonensis; assembly: GCA_019359885.1. Lineage (NCBI taxonomy): Eukaryota > Metazoa > Arthropoda > Insecta > Coleoptera > Curculionidae > Listronotus > Listronotus oregonensis. Next base: position 28,142 of record JAHBCN010000677.1, read on the forward strand.
TTCCCATCCAAAATTAAAAAAACCCGAAGAGTACTAATAGTTTTCGTGATCCTCTGGGCTATGTGAGCGGATTCGGGGAAGGAATTAAATGTTAAGGACTTGGGGGCTGAAAAACAACGGCCGAAACTGAGAGCTACATTGATGAATCCACAAAACAGGGATTGTCGGATAAAATATTGACCCTGAACAACTCCCCTCCCGAGCTAGTCCCCCCTTCATCAAGCCGTACAATAGCGCTTCCATAAGCCACCCGCAAATGAAATTACAGGTTCTGCATTTTAAATTTTCAAAGTAAAACGTTCTTTTCGTAAATGTTATCAAAATAATTCCCCTTTATAAATATGTTTAGTAGTTCTTTGATTAAAATAATTTAAAAATAATCATTGTTTAATATTGGATTATCTGACGCTGTAGGAAAAAATTTTTTTCCTAAAGCTTGCGCAAAGGTTTTTACTTGATTTCCAAATTGTTCCTGTTAAAAGGGGGGAAAAAAATAACTATTTACTTCAATAGGTATATCTACACAGTTCCTTAAAGCTGTGTTTTATAATTATAGATTTTTAGATTTAAAATTTTCGTAATTTTATTTCTTTGTATAATACAAAAAAAAGGGAAGGGAAAAATAAATTTTTAACTTATCCCTACAAAAAGATTAAAAGTATTTAATAGGTTTATTGTTTTAATTTATTTTTTTTAATTTTTTATAGCAAATTTTCCTATATTTTGTTTATTTATTATAACTCTATTTGACATTCATACAGTAATTCTACTTTTTAAACTAATTTGTCGCTAACTCTTTTATGTTATGTAGGCCTAACAAACATTTTCAAAACAACAGAATTACATTTGTGAGTTGTATGTAAAAAAAAATGAAGATACATTAGAAGTGGGGTATACACATTATGCCCAGGATAATGAAATATTCTCGGAGTTGCCATTAAGGTTCGGGGAAGAAAGATTATTTAATTTTTTGTTTTTTCTAGATGTAAAATAATTTTAAAATGTTAAAAAGGTTAATTTTTTTTGGGTTTTATGTGTTATTTTGTAACCCCCGGATTATTTTTAATAAAAAAAAAAAGTCAATTTAAAAAAAAAAGCTATTTACTGTATAGCAATCCTACTTTTACAAAAAAAGGTATATTATTTTGTCATTGTCCAGATGGAATGGAGAATGGAATTTTTCAGTACTTTTTATAGGTGGTTTTACGGCTTTTGCTTTAAAAACTTAGCTCATATGAGTTCCCAACTAGCAAAATGGAATTCTAAAAGAACCGAATTATTGTATAGCGTTGTTTTAGGGACTGTTTGTTTTTATTAAGCCTTTTGTTGCCATAATTTTGTTTTTTAAATAAAATTGTTGTATTAAATGGTTTTATAGTGACTTTTACGATATATCCTATAACGCATTATACGATAATTTCTTTTAAAATGATGTAATACGTTATAAGCAAGTTTTATACAATATCAAAAATATTATTTTATAAGACCTGTATACCTATTGTATAAGAGTTCTATAATATACTATATTAGAACACTATAAAATAGTTACTTAAGCTTGTCTTATAAAAGCTGTATAGTGTTGCATAATAAATATTTTATAGCATTGAAATTGCACTGCATTATAAAACATTTTTATACGTGAACTTTAGATACTATACGACATTCTTCTTTATAAATGCTTTATAGATTAAAACAGTGTCTGACAGAATAAATTTGTTCTAAGATCTGCGTTATAAGACTGAAGAGAATGCCGTAACCTCACTTTTCCACTGAAATATTTTATTTTGATGGGTGACAAATTTAATTAAAATAATAATGCTTAATAAATAATGAATTCTCAGTGGAAAAAATTAACAAACGCAGTGGCAATATTAAAAGAGCTTGTAAGAAAACATATCAACAAATTCTTGCAAGTAATCCAGAGATTGTTTGTTCTAATTTTAATGGAAGTAGGCCTGATACCACAAAGCTTGAGAACATAATTCCTCCGATCCCACAAGACAAACCAGACAGTAATATTCGGAAACACTGATGCGATTAACCCAATCATCAGCTGATTATCTTGCATCTTTCTTTAATGAACACTATTGAAAATAGATATGTGATATCAGCTGATGATTGGGTCAACCGGATCAGTGTTTCCGAAAACGCCTACTATTAAATTTTTATCAGCTGTTTTAAAAGTTTAAATTCTTATTAGGTACCATATAAGATCTGGCAACCTCTAGTTTTCTTGAATCTCAATATTATTATTACTTGTCAAAAACAGTTGTATAGTGCCTATATATTCTTCGTTATAAAACAGTTTTATCCTATACCGTTTTATTTTCAAATGAAACATTCTTTAAGGCAGTTATTTGGAATAAAATTGTTGTATTATAAATCGCCATGTTTAAATAAGGAATTCTTGTGTCGCCTATCTCCGCCATTATGAACAATTAAGTTGGAAACATAAAACTAAATTGAAAAATGTGACTTTATTATTATTTAGAGAATTATATTGTGAAAGGATTGTCACATGCTGTAATAAACCATTAAAATCATAAAAAAAAAAATTTTAAGAAAAAAAATATTATATTTTTTTAAATGTTTACGTGAAACTTAACCAAAATTAAAGCGCTTCATTTTTTGCCAAACACATGCCTACAATCTATCAATAAAATTTGCGCCGCATTAAAATTTGTGCAATTCAAACCTTCCAAATGATTTAATAAAATATACTATATTATAACTGCCCCGCCAATAACCACAACTAACCAGAACCTCTAGATTTATTCACAATAACACGCTTAAAATATAATTCGGTTCTAATTTTCTGCACTAAAAAATAAAAAATGCTTTTTTAAACTGCTAAATGATAAAAAGTTTTCATTGTGTTCACAAAAACAGCATTATAAAAAAATATAATGCCTTATCAACCATTTTATAAGCTAAAGTCTCCGTATCCCATTTTATAGATGTGCCTACGTGACACACTACAAAACCATTTTATGGCTGTATAAAGTACATAAACGTCGTATAAGAGTTGATACACTTTTAATAGAACTGTTATACTACCAAACTGTTCTATAAAAATGGGCCCTTTTTGGTTGTATAAGGATCATATAATTGTTGTGTAGCACGTTATATGAATTTGAGTATCCTATAAATATATCTTATAGTTGTTTATACAGACCTTATAGAACTTAATTTGCTAGTTGGGTTCTTTTTAAGCAGGTCCCATTAAAGCAACCAGAGGGTCTAGATTGTAGAACTTGCTTCTGCTGAGAAAAAAGATCTTGTTTAGTCCTCAAAACCTTCAGGATCTTGTAAAAAAACGAGTCTTGAAAAAAAAATCACTATGCGCATGCGTTGGAAGTAACATTTTTCCTACAAGGCTTAGATAACAACTAAAATAAAACAGTAATTATTTTGTGAATAATCTTTAATGAAATGTTAAAGAACAATAATAATTAACATTTATATGGTAATAATAATTATAATGGCAAATGTAATTTTATATAACGGATGACTTGCAAAAGGGTTTATTATATGGCATAATGACGGTTGACTTAACGTATAAGAGTATTTGTTCATGAGCCTATTATTACTTAACATATTATACTTATTATTAGCATAAGGAGGATTATATTTTTTTGTTAAATCTGAAATATTGCAAATTATAAAAAACTAAAAAACTTTGACAAAAGGAAATAAATTAAAACTTGCAACGGTTTCGTTAAAATAGTCTACAATTCCATATGTATATATATATATATATATATATATATATATATATATATATATATATATATATATATATATATATATATATATATATATATATATATATATATATATATATGGACCAAAAATTGAAAGATACGAAAAAAAGTCATTCTTGATAAAAAAAATTCTGCTTGTCGAAAAATTATGAGCAGGGCGTCACAAAAATGCAAAAACATAACATAAAACAAGAGCAGACAGTCATTTTTTGCCTTTTAATGTAAAATAATAAATAAAAAACTTGCTTAAAATTACTTCTAAACCTGATTCCGAACTTACTAAAGAAAATTTGAATTTATGAAAAATAAAAAAACAACATATTTGCAAGTACACATTTTACTACTTTTATTTACTTTACATTACTAAACTTTAATAAAAATAAATATACAACGAAAAAAATGTAAAATGTAAAAAAAATGTAAATGTAAAATGCGTGCTTGCAAAACTGTTGATTATTTCTTTATTTTTCGTAAATTCAAATTTTCTTTAGTAAGTTCGGAATAAGGATCAGAAATTAATTTGGAGCAGGTTTTTTATTTATCATTACTCGTTAAAAGGCCAAAAAACGACTGTTTGCTCTTGTTTGATTTTATGTTTTTGCATTTTTGAGACGCCCTGTATGATACCAATCTATTTTTCATTGTAGTTCATATTTTTGTATCTTTATTTTTGGTCTATTTGTTCTCTTGTTAAACGCATCTGCGGACATACTGTATATATAAAACTTTTCTATAAACTTTAGTGTAGTTTTGTTTCCACAAAAGTGTGAAAAGGTGCTACTTTGTAAGGAATTGCGTGTGTGAAGTACATCTTTGCAATATCTCGTAGAATAACAACCTGTTACAGGACTTTATAACATATTTTAAAAGCTGTTATCAAAACGCCTCATACTTTTAAAACTGTTTACATTTTATGACCTATTTTTACCTTAAAAAATAAGGTTGATGAAAATTCCGATATTCTTCGTATATTACACAATTGTGCAAATACTTTGAACTTTTAAAAAAATTAACCGCTGTAAAAAACATTTATCTTCTCTAGACCCCCATTTATACACATTTTATATTAAACCTTTACTTCGGTAAAAACGGCAACACCGCATCGCCATCACACGTCTCGTAAAACGTGACGTTCACCTACTAAAACAAATACGACTAATTCTCTTTTGTTTTACGTGCGACGTGCTAATGAGCCTATTCTTTATGAATCAAGCGCGGCCGTGCACGTTAAGGTGCTTCTTCATAATGGCGCCTTTATGATTTCTGTATACGTTTTTGTAAAGTTGTTTTTTGTATAAATTTAAATTTAAACTTAAAAGGTAATTCAGTGTATTATTTAATTAGGCTCCATTGGATGTAATTAAATTATTTATCTGGAAAATAAATTACTTTAAAAAAATATTAAATAACAACATGCTAGACTTAAAAGTTATGATTTTAAGTACCTAATTCTATGTTATAAAATAGAATAAGTATTTAAAGAGAATTTTAGTTGTTTCTTGAAAAATTTTAACATATATTTAACAATTTTATAAATTGGAAGTAATTATTCATTTTCTTAAAATTGTTTATTTGATAAGTTTTTTGCAGAAACATCAAAAACAGTATTTCTATCTTGCATATATTTTATAAACTGCATTTTTTAGAGTATTTTGTGTACTATACCTAAAGTCCAAAATTTCTGTCAGTGACTCATTTAATACCGGCCACCCAACCGACGAAGCGGCTGAATAAAAATCTAACACTAGTAAATGATTTTTAAGCCTATGATATACGTTTCCGCTCAAATAACAGTGAACCGGCCAAAAGTTTCATCGCCACGTTGTCATAATTCGCGAAAATAAGTTAACCCAGCCAAAAAACCCCCAATATGTATTGAAATCATTGTTATAGAGAAGGCAATAAAAGTGGCAACACACATTCCTTAGTTTACAACTTGAACAGACATGAAAATAAGCGTATCGACAGGGTTTTCGTGCTGTTCGATGATTTTATTTAGTTATTATTGATTATGGACAGATTTTGTAAGTTTAAATTTTAATTGCTATTCAGGGTATTTTCTAAATATTATAAATTTCTAATAATTGTAGTATATAGATATTGTTTTGTGCCAATTTTATAATAATAAAATTAAATAACGAATAATGGTTAAAAATGTTTACCATGAGATTCGGGAACGAAATCCAGAACTAACCACTTTGGATGCTGCAGAGATATGTGCAACTTTAACAAAAGTTTTTTCGCGTACGGTAATCAGAGTTTTAAAAGGCAAACTATGTTAATATTTAAAAAAAAAACATCTAAGAAGTAAGGAAAAAACCTTAATTTTCAATAAAAAGTAGGTAAAACGTTTACCTCCGAATTCAACTCGAAATTCTAAAAATGTTGACCTGTTACCAGGTTGTAATAGTTTTCTTTAGGACATTTTATAAGGTATGCGAACCTTGCTTCCTCGACCCGCAATGTTTGATCAAAAATATTCGATATGGGAAAACCTAAATATAACACGAAAAGAAATAGTTATTGGATTCCACAAGCTGATGATCTCAGAGCTTTCTGTTCCTTATATAGTGGATATTTTTGATGAAGCAATCGTGAATATCTATTTAATATTGAAATTGCAAGATCGGTGGTGAATTGGCAAGTCGGTGCAACTTGGGTTGTCTATCGTTCTGCTTTTACATCTTTTTTAATTTATGTTAAGACTAAAATTTTATTATTTTTCATGTAGCAAATCCGAATAATACCAAAAAAATTATAGACTTGTTACTAATTTAAAGGCTTGATGAAAATGTAAGAAAATAACTTTTGCTTGTAAAAAATATTTTCATGTTTTGGAGAAATGTTATCATTTATTTTCTAAAATGCATACGCCACTGGAATTGATTCCCCTGACCCCACACAACCCGGGGCACCCTAAAAGCGAGTGATGCGTCATTGACAGAAATTTTGGACTTGAAGTATAATAGCGAATCAAAATGGCAAACTTTAAGCAAATTTTACTTACCTCTTACATACATTTTCCATTGGAAAATATATGTAGACGATGCTTTGAGAATTGTATAGAAAAAATATTAAGTTTTTAGATTTTTTTAACTCATTATATACTGATATCTAATATATAATAAAGAAAGATAACAGGATATTATGGATAGGATATTTTGGATATAAAAATTAAATATATCAATAACCACATTAAATTTGACATCTATGGAATTACTAACTACCATAGCAAATGTAATAAATTATTAGTCCAGTAAATGAAGGGACAAAGCTGTAAATAAATCTGTACAGTTCTCCCTTGTGGCGCAATTCATAGGTCGTCGGAGATGCTTACGAGCAAAAAAAAAGTTTATTAACATTAACAGGTGGGAAAAAGCTGAAAATGATTAAGGGGCTATTTTCAGCTCTCAGGCCTAAAAAATGGGTTTCCCGCTAATATCTGCCAAAATATGGCCGCCGAAAAATCCATAACATACAAAAATATTCTCTCGAAACGGCTAAAATGCAGATGGGCAAAAAAATTTTTATCAAAACGAAGAAAGATGGTAAAGGAAATTTTCTGGGATCATTGAACATTGCTAAGGTCTCATTATAAAAACAAGTGTTAATAACAAACCATTTTTCAAAAATATTAATTAATTATTTAAATACTTAAAATATTGTAAAAAAAATTTAACTGCTTTTTAATATATTAATAAAAATTTGAATGGACCCAAATTCATATGTAATGATAGGTACGGGTTTTCCATTCCGATGAACTTTGAATATTAAAAAAATACCCTTATTGCTCAAGTATGGATCAATTTTCCGCCGCTTATAAGTGAATACATGAAGATAGCAAAACCCCAACAAAAGAAACTCAATTCAATTCATTTGTTTTTTAAGTGAATCCATGAAGATAGCGAAACCTGAACAAAAAAGAAACTTTTTTTTTAAAAAATCCATAACATACAAATATTCTAGAATCAAAGAAAAAATCAGATGGCAAAACATTTTTTATAAAACGCAAAGAAAGATTTTTAAACTGAAATTATTTTGGGATCATTAAACTTTGGGTTTTAAAAACAAGGGGTTAATAACAAACCATTTTCAAAAAATGTTAATTAATTATAAAGATACTCTCACAATATTTTAAAAAAATTTTAAAATGCTTTTAATATTTTTAATAAATTGAAAGGACCTTCTTGGAGATAGGTACTCCCCTTCTAATTTGAAGTTAAAAAAACATTATTTCAGTAAAGGACAATTCTTTCCCCATAAGGGAATTTACATGAAATACGAATCCTTGAGTCATTAAATGATAAAAACTTGACTTTGGCTATGTGTATGGACCTGTCAAAAGCTTTTGACAGTGTCAATCACAGAACCCTTTTCTTTAAGTTGGAAAATTATGGTATCAGGGGGAAATGCTTTTTGAACTGATCAGATCATATTTGAATAATCGTACTCAACAAGCAATAGAAACTGATTCTTGTGGTAGATCTGTAACTTCTGATAAAGTCGGTGTTGCGGGGGGTGTTCCTCAAGGATCTATCTTGGGGCCACTGTTATACATTATGTATACAAATGAACTTTCTGACATAACAGGTGAATACACAGTTCTTTATGCTGACGATACTACCCTGATTTTCAGTGAGGGGGACCCCAAAGCAATGCTGACAGGTATACATAGGGCCTGTGATATTCTCGACCGGTACTTTTCTGATCATGACCTCCTCTTAAATGTGTCAAAAAGCCAATGTTTGGTTTTTGGCAATCGAAAAGAGAATACCTTTAGTTTTTGTTACAAAAATACTAAGATTGAAACATCAGAGCATGTCTCTTTTCTTGGTGTAAAGATAGATAGGAGGCTGGATTGGAGGGTGCATGTCGATGGTGTCGCAGTGGATGTGTCTAGATATTGCTATGCTTTAAGGATTGTTGCTGAGAATGTCGGAGTTGAAGCTGCGTTGTCAGCCTATCACGCATTTGTACAATCCAAAATAAGATATGGCCTTATCTTCTGGGGAAACTCACCAGAGGTAGAACGAATATAGAATGAATCAGCGTGAAACTTGTAGGAATGTGTTTGTAAATAAAAATATTTTAACTTTAACTAGCATGTAATATATTGGATTCTTTATGTTTGTTTTAAAAATAAGGATTTGTTTAGGGATTCAGTAAATAAACATTGTTATTTGACTAGGTATAAAGCAGACTTAGTGCCTGAGAAATGTAATTTTTGCTACATACAGAAAAACGTTTCATTATTCAATTATAAAAGTATACAATAGTTTTCCAGAAGTGTTCAAAAAATCTACCTCGGGCCAAAAATAAAAAACCCTTTTATTCACTAAACGAATTCTATAGTGAAAAAGGACAGACCTGGTCTAGTGTAAAAAGAAAAAAAGGGAAAGGAAGGGGAAAGAGGGAAAAAGGGGAAAAAAACATAAAATAAAAGTTGTTACTAAGAATTTATTGTACTTGTATTTTATACTGCCCAATGTTCCATGCCGTTTTGGCTTTGTTTTTTTTTTTTTTTTTTTGGAATAAATAAACGATTATCTATCTATCTATCTATCTTTAAAAAATTCTTTTAATAGTATTTTACTTTTTTTAAAAAAAATCTTGAAAAAGTTAGGAAACCCAAACCGCCTTAAAGGAATTTTTAAAAGAAAAATTTTTAAACAAAAAAAAACCAGGTTTGCCCCTTAATATGAGGCCGATATTAAATAATAGGGTTGAACTTTAGCACTAAAAGTAGAAAATACATTGCGTTTAGTTAAATAACTATTTTATTTATTTTATAAGAAAAATAATGTTTGTTCTAAAATACCAATCATGAAAGAGTATGAAATTATTTGCATTCCAAAGTAAATCATTTAGAGATGTCACTTTTTTACTAAGTAAAACAAATGTTAATAATTCTACATTGTTATCAAATTGCAAGAAATAACCGCTATGAAGTATTCCTAGCAAATATAAAAAACGAAAATTATTAACTAAAAAGTTTTTTACTGTTCTGGAACCAAAAAGTAACAATTTTAATTTTATAAACTATGTCGCAAAAAAGAGTAAAAATATTTAGACTATAAAATTATTTCTGTAAATAGAGTTGATGTAGGTAAATTATCAGTAAAAATAAGGATAAGATAGATAAACTACACATGTCAGGCGTTTAGTTAATTATAAAAATGTAGTCAAGAATATACTGGTCAATTAGTTTAAAAGATTAATAACATTTATTTTAAAATTATAAGGTAGATTTTGGGTTAAAAGATTTGTTAAGTAGTCCTGCAGGGGAACCATGTAAAATGTTAAAAATAAAAGTAAAAAGAAAAAACAACAGAATTTTTTTGAGTTGGTACTATGTACAGTGTACAGGGTTATTGATTATAAATGGACCACCCATCTATCTCATTAATTTGACGAGGTACAAAAAAAATGTAAATATAAAAATTGTAGAGTTCTTTATAGATTATTTTGTAGTGTTACACAAAAAAATTTTAAACATAACGTTTTTGACATAAGACATAAATTTTTCATTTTTTAATTTACCTATATTGTTTTTCAGTTTTTTAGAAAACTCTTTCAGCAATATATAGTTTTTAATGTTTTTGTGTAAAATAACGGAAAAAAAAAGCGTTTTTTAAATTTTAAAAAAGTTGGCCGTGCACCAAAAACAAACTTAAAATGAAGTCTGTTTAAAATTAGGAATTTTTACGTTACCAAGCTTTTAATAAAAAAGCTAATTTAATAATGGGCTTTACGGAAAGTAAAAACGAGATATATTTGAAATATTTATGATATTGGTATTGTAAAATTAATATTACTCTTGTTATTAGATTTGGGTTTTAATTTTGAAACTATGTTTTAAATTTAATAATAATAATAATAACAATAATCTTTGTTGTTTACGGGGATTATCTTAAGGGATTCTGAAACTTGTATTTAGGGAAGGACTTCTTTGTCCCTCATATAGCCTTTAAAATATTCCCGTTGTGCTTCCCTTTTTGGTTTTAATAATTTTTTATAGTGTGCAAGGAAAATATGTTTTTTGCACACGGTTCTGTCTTATAATGATTTGCACATATCTCATTACGTTTGACATAAGCGTGTAGAAACTTTTCACATGGCATATGAAAAATTTTCACACAGTCCTGTCAAAAGGTAAAGTTAAAAATAATAAAAATCATATTAATCCTTATTTTCTGCAGTCGTAGAAAAGTATCATTATGCAACACGTTTGAAATGACTCTGTACACTCGTATGACTTGTAGCACTCGCCTACGGCTCATTGCACAAACCTCATACTCGTGTGCAAAGTCTTTAAAAGCATTACCGCAATATATATTTTATACGACTGCTTTAAAAAAAATGAGGGTTTTGCACACATGAAACAAAAGCTTTGAAAATTGTATTTTGACTTTGCACAATGTGCAAGGAAAATATGTTTTTGCACACGGTTCTGTCTTTCAATATGATTTATTATGGTTTTTATTGTTATGTCAAAAATATAGAAAACTCAAAGTAGGCTTTATTCCATAGCAACCGTCATAGTTTTCTTGTTTTGTTGATTAGATACCAATTTAGATACAAAATTTTGATTTCGCGAAAAAAATGTCCGATTCTGAAGAAATTCTAAAAAAGCGAGTTTAATCTCGTCAAACCTACTTCCAACAAGATCAAGAGATCGATATGAAGCCGGGTTACATCGATTTATGAAGTGGAACAAGCAAATAACGTACAAATTTTCCGAAAATGTTATGTTGGTGTACTTTGAAGAGCTGTCGAACAAATACAAGTCTTCAACATTATGGAGCACCTTTTCCATGCTAAATCAACCCTGAGGGCAAACCAAAATACGGATATTGGAAATACCAGAAGTTGCAGGCCTAATAAAAGAAAATCAAAAGCTATGTGCCAAAGAAGTCCAAAATTCTTAGCGAGAATGATTTTTGCCTTTAAAGAACGCTTCAGACGAAGGAAATATTTGCTAATCAAGGTAGGCATCACAGTTATTTTGTTTATTTTTATGGTGTCATTTTTTATAGTGAGAAGGTTTAGTAGGCAGGGTTACCCAATTCTGTTTTTAAATAGTGCTAGTTTCATAAAAATTACTTACTTAAAATGAATAAAACTAAAGACTTATCGGTATTTTTCTTGTTTCAGGCAGTGGTGGCAGTCGGACTCTCTGGGGCATGCCGAAGAGAAGAATTGTGCTTCCTTAAAAAGAAAATATGACAGTTTTGGCAACCACAATGTTAATTAAACTAGAGAATACCAAAACGAAGATGCCGAGATCATTTACAGTGTCAGGAAGTCTCTACACCATCTTAAAGTATTCTGCCCTTCGACCTCCACTCCTGCCAAACCAGATCGTTTTTTTTTTCTTAATTATCAAAATGGAAAATGCACTCGTAAAACATTGGAATTAACAAAATTGGCGGTATAGCGAAGACATCGCCAAATTTTTGATGTTAAGGAAACTCAGAAGCCTATACCGGGCATTGCTTTAGGCGGTCGTCAGCCACAATATTGGTGAATTCTGGATCAGTTTGCTGGCTCTGAAGCGCCATGGTGGATGGAAATCCAGCTCAGTCGCCGAAAAGTTATATAGATGATATAACTTAGTAATAAAATGGATGTTTCAGAGGATCTCTTCCTCTGTGTCGTCTGTTGCAGCACAGCCACAGCAACAATTGAGTAATATCAGTGCCGCAAGAAAACTGCAATATGCCGACGACAGAATATGTAAACCAAAAGGTGCCAGAAAATGTTGTCTCCATCGTTAAAAAGTCGATCAACAATGCGACAGTTCTGCAGAAGTAAACATTACAATTAATATTTTAAAATAGTTATGAAGTTTCCTGTTTGCTAAAATTATAGTCTGTAGTTTCTTGTTTTCATTATTTTTGTTTTTGCGTTTGTTTTTAAAATAAAAATTTGCACAAAAAAATGTTTTTTATTTGCAGTCGTATAAAAGTATCGTAAAAACTCGTTAGAAAACCTCTTTGCACACTCGCGAGACTTGTGGACCTCGACTTCGTCTCCGGTCCATCAATTTGTCGCCAGTATTCTACAAGAGTCGTTTTCAAACCTTGTTGTTTAATATACTATTTAAATAAATATTTCAAAAATATCTCGTTTTTCACATTCTGTAAAGCCCATTATTAAATTAGCATTTATTAAAAGTTTGGTAACGTCAAAATTCCTAATATAAACAGATTTCATTTTAAGTTTGGGTAATTGTCTCGAAAGTTGCCTCCTCTCCGATTTTGACCAAATTTGGTATACGGGGGTTTTTTGGGGCGCTGATTACGTATCTAAAAAAATATTTATTCGACAACGTTTCGTTTTCAAGATATTCATCATCAAAGTTGAAAATGAAACTAACCTCATTTTTCACTATATTCCCCCTTCTTTTTGTACACAATACTTGATTTTTACTGTTGCACACAATATTTTATAAACACCTTTTAAAACCTTGTATTTTTATTTATTTTACACGTTTTCCATTAAATTGCAGACTTTCAAGTTTAAAGGTACCAGCCATATTTGCTAGTGTATACAGTTAAATATAAAAAACAAGTTTTTTAAAGGTGTTTGTGAGAATGTTATTATTGCCAATGTAAAAATCAAGAATTGTGTGCAAAAGAAAGGAGTAGTGTAAATAAGGTTAGTTTGATTTACAAACACTAATGATGAATATCCCGAAAACAAAAGTTGCCGAAAAAATTTTAACTGGGGGGATTCGTAATTAGCGCTAAAGACCCGTATGCCAAATTTGGTCTCAAAATCGGAAGGAGGCAACTTTCGAGACAATTACCTAAGTTTGTTTTGCGTGCACGGCCAACTTTTTTAAAATTTAAAAAACGCTCTTATTTCCGTTATTTTACACAAAAACATTATAAAACCATATATTGCTGAATAAAAAAGATTAAATGATTCTATAAAACTAGAAAAACAATATACAGGGGATTCCATTTAAAAAATTACAACTTTATGTCATATATCAAAACGTGATGCTCGACAATTTTTATATTTACGTTTTCTTTGCAACTCGTCAAATTAATGAGATAGATGGGTGGTCCATTTATAATCAATAACCCTGTACATAATTTTCAATAATAAATTGGCAACACTTGACCAATATTCGTTGCTTTTTGTTTAACACTATCCAAACTAAAAACGGTTAATAGTAGTAAAGGCCTGATAAAAAAAAAACAAAAATAGAGGAAAATTTGTGGTTAGAAAACATGCTGTCAACAAAAACGTTTTGTAATTAAAATTGTGTCCCTTTTTTCGTTGTTTTTTTTTATATATTGTTATATCAATCAGAAATAAATCTCATATTTGTTTTTTTTTGTCGACGAAGAAGAGAAAATGGAACGGCAATATGAAACCCAAGTTCAAAAACGATTACTAAGAAGTAATCTTGACCCATTAGGTTTAGCAAACAAGGAATGAATTAAATTATTTAGGGTAAAGAAGGGTTTCTGAATCTTTAAATTCGGTTAATGAAAACAACGATTTTTAATTTCTTTTAACTTTAAACCTTTTACAAGTTAATATGTGCTGTACACAAAACTGTATAAAAAAATATATACAGAAGAAAACATTACAAAACTGTAAGGGTTTGACGAAACCTCAAAGGGGGTGTAAAATATTTCTCAATGTATTTTAAAAGCATTGCTACCAATTCTGATATTGTAGTACAATTTACTCACAATAAAATCCACGAAAATATAATGCTTTTTTGTCCAAAACTTAAATAAATGCCCACGTGAAAATAACAATCATTTTCCGCTTTAAGCTGCTTCAGAGGAGATTTTCATTTTTATTGAATACCAACAAGAATACTTTTTGTGAATGATTCAGTTCTGCTTAGCTGCCAAGGTTCTAAGTCCCTAAAAAATTGAAAATATTTTCCAAAAGCATATTTCCATTTTCAGTTGGATATATTTGAAAGAGTTTATTTTATTGTAAAAGGGTATAAATATTTATCTTCCAACTGAATCTATTGTTGCATTTTAACAGAGGATTTATCAATGAATAATAAACATATTTTACCTACCAAAACAAAAAATAGATCCGATATCAAAATTCAGGTTTATGTTAAAAATATTTGGGTATTACAGGATGGTTTCTTTTTACGGGGCTATCCAGTAGCTTTTTTATTTTAAATATAGCTAACTAGATATTTTTTTTTATTTGGATTCAGATTCAGATTTGAAAACAAATTTAAACCTTATCATTGAGATCTCGAAAAAGAGATATAACAAAGAATAAATCTTGGCAAGGTTTATAAAATTAGTGATTGTTTAAGAAGTATCCAAAAAAAAGATTGTGAGTTCCACAGTCAAAACACTTTAGGAATAAAGAAATGGATAAAGTGGGACATTCGCGGCATCTTCAGATGATCTAAAAAAATTAGAGTAGATTTCCGCGTTGCTTTATTTGGAGCTGATCAAGTTTAATTTACACTGGCAAGTTCAACTTGCACGAGTTTGTGCCTAAGAAAAAATTCAACTTATATGTATATTGTAACTCTACTCTTTGAGAGCAGTCTCCGAGTCATAAAATTTGCGGTAAGCAGTTGCGGCATGAATTTTTGCTCGTTTAAACAAATTGCGAAGAGCTCTAGGAACGAATTATGTATGTTAGCTGTGCTGAAATTTGTTTTATGCAAGTCGAACGCAAATTATGAAAAAGATAGAAAAGAAAAAATTGTTGCAGAAACATAGCCTGCAACCTGTAAAATATTTGCAATATTCACTCCATAAATAAAAAGAAAATAAAAATCTTTTCTAACGGTAAAAATCAATAATTTTACTAGCAAACTCAACGCGGCATTCTTTTCACAAAGCAAACAGTTCTGTGCTACAGATAAAATTCTTAGAAATAATCTAAAAATAA
Source organism: Listronotus oregonensis (assembly GCA_019359885.1). Classification (NCBI taxonomy): domain Eukaryota; kingdom Metazoa; phylum Arthropoda; class Insecta; order Coleoptera; family Curculionidae; genus Listronotus; species Listronotus oregonensis. The sequence goes on from JAHBCN010000677.1 coordinate 43,807, forward strand.
ACTAAAACTGCAAACAAAAAATGTTGTTTCTTAAAGCGAACGTTAAGCACAAACTTTGATCTTTTGGGCCCATTTATTTTTTGGGGAATAAGGCAAAAATCATCCAAAAATAAATGGAATTCAAGATGGGTTCGCTAAACTAATTTTTATTGGTCAGTTAACCGCGCCTAAAAAGTAATTTGCCACAAGACACCCTCTAATTGGTCAAGGTCCAAAGTGACACGTATGGCGGTACTACACGCTAGGCAGAAGGAGAAAAAATTGTGAACACAAAAGAGACTCTATAAAGACGGGTCACTAAGTCAACAACTGGGAGATGTTTCCGTAAAAATTCTGGTAAAACACCAGGTTTCGTTCTCTTGATGGAATAACAATATTCCATGATAAACTAAATGGGCTATCATCTACATTTTGTTAGGAATGTCAGTTTGCTATGTCAATAAAATATTGACCCCTCTATGTAAATAAAGAAAGTAAAAATTGTTAAGTTAGCAATTAAGTGTAAAGGTAAAGTAAAAATTCTGTGCTTTTAAGTAAAAAGGGAATGATTTGTAAAGCAAAGTGAAGTGTTAAGCCAAAATGAAAAGACGTGGTTGGTTCCCGGGGGGAAAAAGGGGCAACTGGTAAATAGTTTCAAGGCTAAGACCAAATTAAGGTAAAGGGCTTATATTCATCAGTGACTTTGCGGTGAACAGAAATATTTTCACCAGTAATTGACTTCAATTCTAACATTGATTTAACCTTTAAGTGACTCTAATTCAAAATTTATTCTTTATTAAGAATTTTTGGGTTGAAATTTTAGAACAGTAATTTGTAATGTAAACTCAGTAAAACTTTTTCTTTTCTTTGACTGGTTTCAGTTTAAATTTCTTCATTGATTAAAAATATAATTTTTCACATTTGCGGATCAAAATTTGTGAATTTCTATATGCAATTTTTTTATTTCAAACTTGTTAGTAGATAACTATAGTCTTGTTTTACATTTAATAAATTATTAAGTCATAATTTATTTGAACTCTTGACAAATTATTTGCATTTTTGTTGTTCCAAAAGAGGGACAAGGTTTAAATTATTTCTTCATTCTTTTCTTGTTAAAAAAATGTGTGTAACAAATCTAATTAATTATTAAGAATTTAGCAAAGGAAAAAATTTTCCATTATTTTAAGTACCTTCCGTCTTTTGATTATTTTTCATTTATTAGATTTAGTGTTACGTCCAGGGGCGTATAACAAATATTTGTAAAATTTTAACTTACTTTTAGTAATTAATAAACATTAATCTTAATTTACACTGTGTCTCAATAAAATTGAGTAACCTGTTGACAAAGCAATTCTTATAAATATATTTGTAAACGTGCAAACGCACCTTTATTTTCTGTCACTAACTTCCAAAGGGATATGTGAGTTTGGTTGACAGTCGATATACTTAAGATGTAGAATGCTATTTTGGACACACTAAATTCATGTTCACTTTGAGATCTGTTTAATATTAAAGTGCTTGGTTGTATTTGGGTTTCATTAAAGACCTCTAAAGTCTTCAGGTTATGGGCCCAAGAACATTTGTCGTTCTGCAGATAGTGAAACGAGGCGATTTTAAGTCGGTGAAGTAGTGGCGTCCGGTCGGTCAAGTACGGAAAATACAATTGGTAAGTTTATATAAACTGGAAAAATGGCAACTGGAAACACCATCGCAGTGAAGCCTTTCGATGGTAATGGGTACGAAATTGGGAGTTCAGAATAAAATTACTTCTTGAGCATCATGAAGTGTTAAGTATAATTTCAGGAAGCTCAACTGATGATACTCTTCTGGCGCCATGGAGAAAGAAAGGTTACGTGCTAGAGCAACCAGTAAACTGTTTAGCGACAATGTCCTAGGAATGATCAAAAGTAAGACAACTGCTAAACAAATTATAGAAACTCTTCAGACCTACGTTAAAAGTGGTGTTGCATCACAGAATTGATTACAACGCAAGCTTAGAAACATGAAATTTAATAGCAGTAAAATTCATAGTATTTACATTGTGGACTTTGAAAAGACAGTGGCAGAGTTGAAAAATGCAGGTGGAAAATTGATGACTCTGGTGTTTCACAGTTGTTAGCATCTGTTGCTGATCCTCAATTTCAAAGTGTAATAGCTGCTATAGACATTTTGTTTTTCTCAAAGCAGCAATACTGTAACTCTAGACTTTGTCAAAAGCAAATTACTTTCGGAAGAGCAGCGTCATAAGGTAGTGCAAGTACAAGAGCCAGGAGTGGCTGACAACAATGCTTTCTTTGGTGGCAGAAAGCAAAAATCAAAATTTATGTGCAATTGTTTATAATTGTGGTAAGCTTGAGGACACAAAAGGCAGACTGTCTAGTCTTCTTAAAGAAATTTGGCAAAACAAAATGCAACAGAAAAAGAGAAAATGAGGTACTTTTATAACTTGCGTCTAATCATGAAGTAGCTCGGAAACGAATATAAAGTTTGTAGTGGATTCGGATGTTACAAATCATTTAGCTACAAGGAAACTCCAACAATACCCTTGTAGATAGGAAGAGTGTTAATTACTCTATAAAAGTTGCCAGGAAGGTCAAAGTGTGGAAGCCAAATTTGAGACGCTACACCTGCAGACAGCAAAGGGTCTTAAAGTTAAGTTAGAAAATGTGCTGATTTGTGAAAACTTAACTCATAATTTGTTGTCAGTTAAAATAGGTCAAAGAGGTATAAAAATAGTTTTAAGATGGTAAAGTGGCCATAAAGCAAAACAATGATTGTTTGTAGCAGCAGGAGAATTAGAAGGAGGATTATATGTACTTCAAACCTAGAAATTCCTAAAATTGACTAATCTAACAACTAATAATGAAAGGACCTGTGGCACAAAAGAATGGGTCATTCTTCAAAAAAGTTTCCTTCATCATCACTGTGTGAAGTATGCTGGGAGTAAGCAAACCAGAAAACCGTTTGTGAAGCTGCCAGAAGAAAGAAAAGCTAAACGTGTGATTGAATGTATTTCAAGTGATGTGTATGGACCACTGAATCTGGTCTCATAATGGTAATAGGTACTTTATTACTTTTATTGACCATTATTCACATTTTGGAACAGTATATTTATGCAAAATAAAAATGAAGCTCTTCAAGTTTAAGGAATATCTAACATTCGAGCAAAACAAGTTTAAGACTTTACCCAGACGAATCAGGTGTGATAACGGAGAGAATATGTTTGAGTTTAAAAACTTTTGTAGACAAAAGGCATAAACATTGAGTATAGTATACAAAGACTCCTGAACAAGATAGGGTGGCAGAGAGGTATAATCCCTTTATGTAGACGCTCGATGTTTGATCTTTGAATGCAATATGGAGAAGTCTTTTGGGGGAGGAAGCTGTTCAACATCCAGCATACCTAATTAACCGTACCCCACCTCCATTCTACCAGAAAAGAAATAAAACTAGCTGAAGAAAATAAAAATTTTGGAATTACCACTTGTACGTACACATTTTCCCTGCTGAAGATAGAAAAGTAAATTGGATCGTAAAGTCAAAAAAATGTATTTGGTTGGTTATACCAATAATAGCTATCGTCTGTGGAATCCCATTGATCAAAAAGTAATCTCAGCAGAAGCACTGAACATCACATAATTAGTTTGATCATAAAAATCAAGAAAGTGGCAACAGCACTGACTCAGATGAACAAAGAAAATACTAATGTTTAAGTGGGCAGGAAGATCAAATGCCAAATGAAAATGGAGGCCAAGAAGAAAGATCAAGATGCCGCAACGATTGCTGATTATGATTTAATTTTGACAAGAATGAAAGTCTTATGGCAGCACTATTTGATGGCAGTCTAAACGTAATATTCCTAAGACATACTCCAAGAGCTGTTTCATTAGGCGTGAAACAGAGATTGACTATTGAAAGTGAGCTGAATGCTTTAAGAAAAAAATAATACATGGGAAATAATTGAAAAACCAGAGGATGTAAGGTGTTTGATTCAAGATGGGTGTTTGTGAAAAGACGTAATAATGGTGAAGTCATCAAAGCTAGGCTCGTGGCTCGTGGGTATCAGCAAGGGGACTTTGACAGCTCTAGTGTTGAAGATAACTTATTTGTAAACCAATTGGACGTGGAAATGTTACGTTTTCAAATGGTGATTTACCTAAACCAGTGTACATGGAAATTCCTGAGGGAGTTAAAGGTAAAATAAATATTCAGTCATAAATTAATTTGTAAACTTAATAAAGCTTTATACAGTTTTACGTGAGGCACCAAAGTGTTGGTATCAGAAACTGCATACTCACTTACTTGAAATTAAATTTAAAGTCACAATCTTATCCATGTCTGTATTTCAATCCCCATGACATTTATTTAATAGTGCATGTTGATGATAACCGTTATTACACAGGGCATCCAACATTAAAACCGCACCTACTGGGTTTCAGTTCTTTAGCCTTCATCAGGGTATGTTGGCAACTATAATTGCTGTGAAAGCGTAAGAATTACGGCCTCTTCTACAACAAAAATCTTATACGAATGGTGTCTTGAGTTGTGGCAAGTAAAATGTAAAATATACAGGAAAAGAGTAAAAAAAGAAAAGGCCATAAAATTAATAGTCCAACAAATAAATGCAAGCAATACTGAAATTTAAAGAAAACTTCATAATCTTTGTATCCAAACTAATCAGAAGTAAAAAAAAAATCAAAAGTGGTCAAGCATTAGATTATTTATATAAAAATTCTTGGATATATTTAAATGTCTTTAAAGCATGTCAAGATTCAGTGGCTGGAAACGAGAATAGCTTGCTTAGTGAAAAATCTTTTAAAATAAAGTGTTTTTTTCCAATTTTTACCCCAGTAAATAACTATCATATTAGGTCTGATTTATAATAATGTTAAATATACTTACTTATACTGTTAGAAAACTTTACTTTTGGACACAAGTGTAATTCTGTAAGAAATATAAGAAACATAAATCTTTTCATTCTGTATAGGTTTAAATGTTTGTTTTCTAACGACAATAAATAATAACCTATTAACATACATAACCAATGATAGTATTTGCAATACAAAATCTAACCACCAAAGACTACGTAATTTGCAATTTTTTTAAATTTAAATATGCACAAAAAATAAAGTCAGTGAAATAGCTAAAAATAGACCGTCATATAGGAAACATGTTGATAATTTCTAAGTAAATAGAATGATTAATAATGATGTCTTCTAGATGCGAAAAACGAATTAAACATAATATCTGTTTTCTTGAATTTCTAAAATAATATTTTAGATATAAAAAAGACGTAACAAAACAGTTACAGCCACTGCCAAATCCGAGATACACGTTACATAACTTTTAATAAAACTGTCACAAATACGACACCAGCTATTATTTTCTACCTTTCGTACATTCGAATAAATCCCCATGTGAAAAATAACAATAATCCTCGTCGTTCTGCCGTTGGAATGGAGATTTTAATTTTTGTAATACCACCGGGGTATTTTGGCGGATGGAGCTTTGCTGAGTTGCCGTAGTTACAGAGTCTTTGGAGAAATTACATACTTTTTGTGTTTTTTTCCCGTTGGGTTTATATATTTGTGCAAATATTCTTTTGAAAAAGAAATACGTCTCTAAAATGATAAAAACTATCCATGTTTACATATATACCAGGGAAAATATTTCAATTTTAAGCCAAATAATAAAAAAATAAAAGGATTCCTTACAATTTTATGGAAAATGGGTTTCGTCCATGTTTTTGAAACTTTAAAAATGGATAATTCTTAACATGCTGATTAAAAGTCTCAATGGGCAATATATACTTTAATTCTTGAAGAAACCCTGTAACTTGGGTTGTTGGCAGTGTCCCTTGAAACCTTGTCATGGACGACCTACCAAGTGTCCTACAACTGGAAGAGCACCACACACTGGTATAGGCAGACGATCTCGTCATTATGACCGAAGGAAAATTTAACTACACTGTTAGGGATAAAATGCAACAAGCCCTAAAAGTAGTTACCAGATGGACGAGAAATAAGGGACTAAACATAAGCCCTTCCAAATCAGCCATAGTTGCCTTTACCAAAAGGGAAAAACTAGAGGGTCAAGGACCCCTAAACCTAAAAGGTAAAACAATCAAGATTGTGGGAAAGGTAAGATATCTGGGTGTCATCCTAGGCTCTAAACTTACCCGGAAGCAACATCTACAGAAAATAGGAAAAAAAGCAAAGATGACTCTTAGTTAATCAGACGCGCACATGAAAAAACATGGGGCCTTAAACCAAACATGGTTTATTGGTTATACATCATGGTGGTAAGACCTAAGTCAACATACACATCATGGTATGGTAGACAAAGATGCGACAAAGAACTGCTATTACAGAACTGGCCAAAGTACAGAGACTTGCTTGCTTAGCTATTACAGGAGCAATTAAAACAACCCCAACAACACCATGCAGTGTCTCTTAGACCTTTCACCACTTAACCTCATAGTGATGAGAGAGGCAAGAATGAAGCACATCCGGCTGCAACAAAAACCAACTGGTGTCTATGCTAGTTTGGGACATAACAACATATTATGTCAGGTTGGTAACAACATTCTAGTCGTGAACAGACCAGATGATTTCCCAATATTCATTTAACAACCCGATCTCCCTGGCATGGCAGAAATCATCTGGTATACAGATGGTTCCAAAACCGAGCAGGGAACTGAAGCGGGTGTGAACAGTAAAATGAAAAATTCACAATTTTCCGTTTTACTAGAAATACATAGTTATGTATTTTAAACGGAAATATATGTTTTACTGCACTGTGCAAAAGAAAATAACAGGAGGGCTTAAAACAAGCTGTTCTGCATAATAACAGACACCCAGGCGTTACTAGGGGCACTATTAACCCACAAGGTAACATCCATGCTGACATGGGAATGCCAAAAAGGACTTGAAGTCCTGGAAGAACGCAACAGGGTAACTCTCCTGTGGGTACCCGAATATTCGAGAATAGAAGGCAACGAAAAAGCGGATGAGCTAGCAAGACAGGGATCATCTACGCCATACTTTGGACCAAAACCTACCATTGGAGTGACCAACGGTAGGGCTGCTAACAGGGCACCATTACCTAAGAGGACACCTACAAAAGATAGGCCGACACTATGGGGGCAGCCTACCATATCCAAAAGACAGGCATTATCGGGGCAACCGAAAATGAGCCCACACGAATATATCAACCAACCAGTCTCGGGGTTATACAGACTCGTAGAAGGAACAAGACTAATGGGGGATTGCTGTAAAATAAATGGGAGATTAGGCACTAAAAGCCCAAGAGGCTTCGCTTACTCCGGTAGTAAATTTAGACGTCTTTCAGGAAGGAAGAAAAAGAAAAAAAAGATCATTGGTCACTTGCCTTACCGAAATATTTAATATCGTTTAATTATAAATTCCATACCACGGCCAGATTAAATTGAATCATTTGAAGCCTACAAAGCACCTGGACCTGATGGGATAATCCCAGCACTACTACAGCAGGGAAAGCAAACCCTAGTTCCACTGCTTTGCAAACTCTTCCGTGCAAGCCTAGCTACGAGCTATTTGCCCAATGCATGGAAGTAGACTAAAATGGTCTTCATTCCAAAGCCGGGTAAGGACTGCTCCCAGGCAAAGGGACTTAGACCGATTACATTGTCGTCTTTTATGATAAAAACAATGGAAAAACTGATCGACAGGTATGTCAGGGAAAACTCTCAACTGCAGTGATACAATGCCAAAACGGATAAATACACACAGACCATACAAAACCCAGCTTACCCGGGGCGGTAGTGAGCGATCTCCTGGTCAGTCTCGGAATTTGGTTTGGTATACCGATGGATCCAAGACTGACAATGGAGCCGGCGCAGGAATACAAGGTATGACCCCCAAGTTTAATGCTTATGCTTCCTGGGGAAATATGCCACTATTTTCCAGGCGGAAATATATGCCATTGAACTTTGTCTGCGAAGAACTTGAGGAGGAGATATAAGGGCAGGGACATTACTATCTTCTCTGATAGTCAAGCGCCATAAAAGCTTTGGCATCCCAACAAGTCAACTCAAGGTTGGTTTGGAACTGTCTGCAATGCCTCCTAAACCTGGCTAACCACAACAAAGTTACACTTTCCTGGGTGCCAGGACACAGGGGAATACAGGGCAATGAAAATGCAGACTCCTGGCCAGGCGAGGCTCCGCAGCATGTTTGTGGGTCCTGAACCTGTTTTTGGAATACCAAAAGCCTCGGTTCGTGGCTACATGACTCGGTGGATTCAAACACAACATCAGTCATACTGGAACCACATTCCAAGGCAAAATCACAGTAAATCAATGTTGGACTCACCATCAAAGCATTGACAAGTGAATTACTAAAACTAAATAGGAATCAGATTAGAATAGTGACAGGATTAATAACCGGACTGCACCCTAAGAAAACATATGCAGAAGAACCCATTTGAGACTATGTGACGAGAGGAAGAGACAGCCTCTCCATCATATATGAGTGCCCTGCACTTACATCTGGAGAACAAATCAAAACCTCATGGTGGACACTAACCACCAGGAGTCTGGAGACCAGAAAAAACAGTAAAAGGGCTACTACACCTGTCTAAGGTGTCAAACCTTTTTAACTGAAACAAATACACAAGAGATACAACAAGCCCTGTAGGCTGCAGTGTCGAGGCGGACAAAACCTCAACTTGTGTTTTACTTTATCAATCAATTCAATCAATCAACGGCCAGATTAACGATTACTACCTATTACCCTTTGAATCCATCAATTGAATCATTCAAGAAAACAAAAATAAAATCATTTTTATGGCTTCTTTATTTAAAATTATCCATTTTAAGATAGTCACTGCATCCAGTATTAATTTGAAAAACTAAATAAGGTGAGTGGACCATGGAAGGCCAAACTCTTTGCAAGGCAAATTAATTAAAAGTCGTAGTTGTTGCCATACGACGACAAATTTCTTCTACTCACACTAGCACTGATTGAATTCAAGGACACACACGTGGCGCCGAGTCCCTCGCGCTGCTATTTTGTTAATGCAGCCCCTCGCTTTGTCGACCGCGGATGTCGTCGTTGTCATGCTCACAGAAAAACTTAAGTTTTTGAGTAAATAAACTATTATTTTCTTGATTTTTTTATCTAAAATAATATATAAAGATTTGCTATGGTACTAAAGAAAAAAACTTTATTACATTGTAGTTAAAAAACGGCAGTGTTACTAGAAAAGCCAATGATTCCTTGCAAGGCCGATCAAAAAATTTTCAATGGGCCTTGCTAGGGCACAACGGCCTTATTATTAGTGATAAATACGTATCGTAAAAAGGAAAACAATGTATAAGTTCTTAATAATATTTTTTGTAATCATGCTTTCAATAATTTTATCTAAATGTGTTGTTAAATAAGATAATTGTTGTCATAGATAGTACTTATTTTTATTATTTTGCCTTCCTAGAAACATTTTGTGTTTACTAAGAACGGACTCATAAGAAAGCCATTTCGTCATAGAAGCTGTTAAAATTTATTCGTTATCGATATAAAACTTATTAGAATTATTTTTAAACCATTTTAACAAATAATTTCTTAGTTTAACGATAGTGTTCAAGTAACATTCGTTAAGAATTTTTTAAGTGAATATGTTATTGTAAGAATTTAATGTTTGATATTAATGAAAGATTTTTTATGTAGTTTAAGTAGAACTAGATATTTTGACTGTAACAACGTTAGTTTTAAGTTAAACGACTAATTAATTATATCGACCTTGTTCGCCTGCTCCTTTCAAGGTCGTTTGAAAGAATTTAGTAAAACTTAAATTTTATACATAATGGTTAACTAAAAAATGTTTTATGGGCTAAATTATAAAACAAAGTGTTACTTAATAATTTGTTTGTTTCATTTATCCAGTAAATAAAAAATAATAACTGTTTATTTGTTATGATAGCCTTCCATATACTAGTCATTTTATTTTTGGTCAAAACGATAGTATACCAAAATACATTATAGGTCAATAAATATTTAAATTAATTACAGACATATTAAATTTTATTTCTTTATTTAGAAAAGTAAAAAATGTTACAAGACAAATACCCGGTATATATTACATGGATTTTCCGTATTCTTTGGCAACAAGAATATATATTAAGCAGCCATTTCATTTTAAGTAACGATTTTTTCTTGTTGCAGGTCCGTCTAGAAGATAAAGGAGTCTACGTCTGTTTTGCAAACAATTCAGCAGGGGAAGAGAGTGTACGAGTGACTCTTGAAGTGACATCTCCGCTGTCAGCACACGTACAACCGCAAATTCAAGTAGTGGATGTGGGAAAAGACGCGAGCTTTCAGTGTATTATTAATGGATATCCTGTATCGCAAGTGAACTGGATGCACAATGGTGAGAAATTTTTCTTATAATATTTTTAGTGGCGGCACGCGAAACCTAAATATGGGAAGGGGGCAAAACATCATTAATACTTTTTAAGATTTAGCAGTTAAAAAAATCCATCAGATGTATATAATATAAAAATATGTAATGAAAAGTAATTATTATGCTGTTTTTAACAGAATTATATTTTGACATATCATATACCTTTAACGCCACCCAACGAGTAATCTACCATGGTAAATAATAAGGGTATTTTTATACTAATTTAAAATAATGTTACAAACATTTGGAAATGTTTGTAACATTATTTCAGCTGGCAAGTCAGTAACACCGTAAGCTTGAGAGAAGTAACTTTGCCCTTTGATCAGCAGATGGCGTAGATGTCTGTTACCCATTCATGTGTTTCAGTACATACTGAATTTAGGTATTAGGTTTACTTGCGACTAGCTTGTCTGATAAAATCTGATATAATCGAAACACACAAGATCTTATTAGATAAAATCACTACAAAAATAGTTTAGAAATTAACTAACTGTAAAACTCGAGCTGCTGACTAGGAAACTATTTTTTTTATGCTAAAATAAAGTAAAATACTTACTCCTTTAAATACACCTTCTTTTTGTTAATTATATGTAATAACTATATATAATATTATAGAAAACTGTAATTCTGCTTCATAGTTCAGTGAAATACGTTGCATTTCGCCTCATATCACTCAACGCGATTAGCTGTGTTGCATGTTAGTTGACGCGATTTCGCATGTTTTAAAAAAAATCGCTGTTTCTGCCAATCGCCGTTATTTGCGTCAAAGTTTGCTATTAGCGATTTTTCAATAACGGCGATTAAATAACCGGTAGTAATATATCGCTCATCCCTATTGGCAAGTGAGTGACAGTATGTTGCTTTTGTTTGGCACATGGCGTAGACGTCTATATTTTCTTCTAATACATGTTTATTTTTTTCTTTTCGTTTGGGAAAATAAAGTACTACTTTTTTCTTTCCAGGAAGGAAAATTATACACCTGCCTCAATAGCACGTGAAATAATTGCTATCACCGCTTTCTACTTTTACATTTTTGACTGACACATAATAATTATCGTTTTGGTTTGGTAATGACAAAATAATTTTAAAGATTTAAACTTAAAAAAAGGAAAAGTAACAAAAAAAAATAGATACATTTCTTAGGAGTTAAGTGCCTTTTCTTATGGATTTTTAAAATGCCTCTTACCTTGCGTTAAGCATCAAATTATTCGCGGGAAAAAAGTAGGGCTTCCCTCACTTGTTATGTAAAATACTATTACTAGTATTATTATGTGTTTTATTTTTTAAGTTATTATATTAACCGTAATTTAAGTAAGTAAAAAAATAGTACTGTAAATAACCAGATATTACTGGCCCTGTATCTAACAAAAATGTTTTAATACAGATCAAAAAACTTAGATAAAATTATAACAGGAAATAGACATGTAATGGCAAAAGATAATATCTAAACTCAATTATGGAAAATACGACTATACTGCATTATAAATTCTGAAGCGCATATCTTTGATCTCTATTAGATCGCAATGGAATCGAATAGCATAGGAAAATTTGAAAATCTAATAAACAGATTTCCCTACTGCAAATAGAAACTGGTATATGTAGAATCAATAAGTTGTAGATTATGACACTTAAGTATGTTTAAACTTCTTTTAGATGAAAATAGTACATTGGTAAAGTATGAATTTGCGTTCTATCCTTCAATAAAAGAGATAAAATTAATTTTATTATATTTTTTAAGTTTTAATACCAGAAAAATTAAATGCTATACTACATTATAATTAAATATTATTGTTTTTTAACATAACTTTTGCGTGTTCATTAAAAAAATATTTTTTTAAAACCTGATGAAAGCCGTTAACAATTGAAGAAAAACTGCCACTACTAAAAAAGAATTTATTAGATTTCATTACATATTAAGCAATATTAAGATCCTAGTCTATCTTTAAAATTAATGCCACTTTTTAGTTTATTGCTTAAACCCATTTATATGTAGAATACGAATGATTTGCAGACACGAAATAATGCGACGATAATATAACACCTAGCAAAAATGACATCTGTTAAAATATTATCTGTAAAAACTAAATTTGTTTAAAACTATATTTGTTATACTTTTTTATAACTAACCCTTTACCAACCCCTGTTAATGTTCGCCTAGATATATACAATGTCTTAAAATTAAGACCTGATCTTAAATATTTATCTATTAAATTTAGTTAACTTTGGTTGTCGTGTTCCTTTCTCATGATTTTTTTGAATTTGTCCTCTAAAAAAACTTTTTTAGCGTACTTTAATAAGCCACACAATCAATCCAAAAAAGAAATCCCAACCAACAAAAAATTCGTACACACACACACACACACACACAAATCTACATTTTTTTAATATGTTTTTTTGTGATCTAGAAGCTCCAAAACATTTAAAAAAAGTTGTTTTAAAAAATATTACTTTTTTTATTCCAAGTATGTATTACATTACAATATCATAATAATGAATAAGTGAATATATTTTATTATTTTCTAAAATCTGTTAATTTCGCAAATTTAAAAAAACAGAAAACAGTTCTAATGAAACCAATAAAACCAAAGGTATCTTTCACCAATTTAGTGTTGTTTCAACTTCTAACAAGTAACGTTTACATTTTAGAAGCCCTTGCTGATCAACACCGACGACTTGATTTAATACTTATTTAATTTTTCAGGTAGACCGGTTGCTCAAGACAATAGAGTGGAAGTTCAAAATGATCCCCCAAGACTGACAGTTAAACAGCTGACTAAAGATGATCGGGGAATGTATCAATGCTTTGCGAATAACAACTGGGATCAGGCGCAGGCAACAGCAGAGTTAGATATGGGGGACGCTGGACCGGAACTGATATATTGGTATGTGAAATAAGGATTTTTTTGTTTTATTTAGTTTTGCGAAAAGGTAACAATAACATGCTTAATATCATTACCTTATATTATAAGTACAAAATAAAGTTTAGTCACGGCACTTTTTGTGTTTTAAATAAGCGGTCTTATTAAAGTCAAGACTGCAGAACCTTTTACAATTTTTCATACAGTGCGTATCGTTTATAATCACAATCTCTGGGTGTGACCAATTTAAAGATTATTTTTTGTGATATTTAGAATATACTTTTAGTGTATGACTTACTCAGTATTCACCACCCTGCATAAACGACTAACGAAAGTCTGTAAACATATTTTGGTAAAAATATATTTAAAATACTATTCACCGTTAACACCATAAAAACAAAGGTAATATTTTTTTATTTAACCTATTAAAAAGCCTACCTCTGGTTAAACTCATATTTCTTACCACAAAACCCAAATAGGCTTTATATTACGGGGTCCAAATTAAGGGCGACTTTTACCCATCTGCCAACCAAAAAACTATTTTTTTATCAAATATAATATGTCAATAAAGGAATCACCAACGGGTTGCCTAAAAGTTTATGGTCAATGCTATATGATAAATTTTGGTTAACATAGATTTTGTCAATGCTTTTACATATCTGCCTTTATATGTCCCTTTTTTTAATTAATTCTAGCAACTTTCGTAATTCTTTGGGGAACCGCCTTATGATGATTTTCTGTACATATTCTATTTGCAAAAAAAATTATCTCGGTTGGCAGATGGGTGAACGTCATTTTTAATTCGGATCTGAGACTATTATTTAAAATGTAAACTTTATTTTTAAAAATGCAAAAGACAGCCCTTTTCAACATATTTGTGTATTAAGAATAAAAAAAAAATAAAAATTTTATTAAGGAAGTAAGCATCATTTTAGTTAAAATTATGCAATCTTCAAATATCGGTATGTCATACCACCCAAAACATTGTATGTAATATTTAACTATATAACTATAAAAATATATTTTTATTTAAGGTTTTCAGAACAGACACTTCAACCCGGTCCTACAGTATCTTTGAAATGTGTTGCGTCTGGTAATCCTCCACCACAGTTCACCTGGTCGTTGGATGGATTTCCTATACCTGATCATCCTAGATTTTTAGTAGGTTAGTTTCAACCTATGTATAATTTTTCATGGGCAAAATTTTTAAAACTTTAAAAGTATAAAAAATAATTTATTAAGTAACGTGTGCTAAATTTCTAAAATAAATTTTAAACGAAAATTGACACTATTAAAACTTAGTCCTTGTATTTCTTTTTAAGAAGGTTAATTGCTGTAAACATTGTACAGAAAATTTGGTTAAAGTTGTAATATAATTTTGCATTTCTAGGTCAATATGTAACAATACAAGATGACGTCATCTCCCATGTAAACATCACAAATATAAAAGCAGAAGATGGTGGTGAATATTCTTGTACAGCACACAACAGTGTTAGCAAAGTTACTCATAGTGCAAGAGTCAACGTATATGGTCTACCTTACATTAGAGAAATGCCGAAAGTAATTGGAGTAGCTGGGACATCTTTAATTATTAAGTGTCCAGTGGCGGGATATCCCATTGAAACCATTACTTGGGAAAGGGAAGGACAGGTGTTACCTGTAAATAGGTAAGCCGATTTTTTTAATTAATACTAATGTTCTTTAATTTTTTATTTTTTATAACAAAATTGGCCTGTTTGTCTAATTTCTGCTACTTTTCTTAAAGACCTAGTAACACCAACTTTAGCTACGATGAAACGTATCTATAAATTAAATAAAAATCAATCCAGTCATCCAACGATAATGGAACAATTTGTAGCTTGTGTTTCTTATAAAAAAAGATGTGAAATACCAATTCTGTGTATTTTCACAGAATCTTAAAAAATATTTTAAAAATAAATTGAATTTAAACAAAAAAGATACAACAATAAATTAATATTTTCTTAATGAAAAATCTTGTTTATTACCTCGTTTTTAAATGCGCCTTTTTCAAAACGTTTTAATAAAAAAGATTTTGTATATCTAGTAATAACAGAACTAAGTTAAATTTCATGAGAAATTTGCTATTTAAATTAGAAAATAGAAAAAGGTAACATTCAATACTTAAAATACCCAAATACAAAAAACTAATATGCTGTCAAAGTCAAGCTTTAATTCTGAAAAATAATTTTTGCATTCTTATGTAGCTTTATATAAAAGAGTTTTGGGATCCTAAATACTTTTTCCAGGGATCGTAGAAGAAGTTGCAGTTTAATAATAAAAGGAACTTGGTTTTGTTACCAATAAATGTTTTCTGTTTTTTATATTATTTAAAGGGAATATTAAAAAAAAGAGGTATAACTTAATACTACAAAATTTAAAACAATTGTTTAAGAGTTGGTACTTTAATACGCCTAAACTTTAACTTTGTTGAGGATAAAGATGGGCTTGCTACAAAATAATAAAACATATTTTAATTTGCTCATGCTAACCAGAACTAACCGGAAATTTTTTTTAATCAAATTTAATAATATATTTAAATAAAAGTATTGCCCATGGGTTCCCTAAAAAATTATGCTCTAGGCTATAATAAAAAATGAAAGGGTTGGATTGCGTATATTTTTCTAGTCATAACTACTCGGTTGCCAGATATAAACAGGGTAATTGTTAAAAAATAAAGAAATGGAGATATTGACATTTTTATTTTGTTCTCTTTTAAAGAAGATTTACGAATATTTTAAGAAAAATCCGAAAACAAATTTCGGTGTTAATTTTTATTTCGCAATTAAAAAAATGGGTCTTTTTGAAGTTTTCGTCCATTAAATACATCCATTTAAGTTTAGCAATTATTAGTGATTTGTTTCATATTTTGCCTGTAAATATATTTTTTTCAAAAATATTAATTTTTGAAATATTTTTAAAGACATTTTTTTCCATAAAATTGACAATTTAATTTTTCAAAATTATTAATTTTATTAAAAATTATTTATTATATATATATATATATATATATATATATATATATATATATATATATATATATATATATATATATATATATATATATATATATATATATATATATATATATATATATATATATATATAGTTAAGGTAATCTTGAAGTGGGACCCCGTTTATTGCTTTAAATATTTAAATTGGAAAAAATGTTTTTCAAAAATATTTTGGTTTTTGCTGCCTATATTTGCGAACAACGTTATGTAAGGGGTATCAAAAGTCCGTACAAGGACAAAGTTATTTTTTTAAATGACTCCCTATATTTTTTGTTGCATTTTTGTTTTCTGCATAAAATTCTAGATATTTTTTGTCTGGTATATCATATTCCTATATTCAATTGTTTACGAAATATTTTCATTTAAATACACATTAAGAATAAAAAAATCCGCTCATCTCTTAATGTTTTTTTACGTTTCTATGGTTTTAGCAGAGTGACAAAACAGCTATAGTAATAATTCAGAAGTAATTAGATATCACATGACGAGTAGAAATAGTTAAAACCTTAAACAAGAAAAAAACGATTAAAACAATATTTTTACAGGTTAATAAAACTGTTATTTTGACATTTTTATTAATCTCTATAGCATATATGGTTATTATGCAACTCTCAAAAAACCGCTGAAACCATAGAAACGTATAACGACATTAAAATATGAGCGAATTTTTCCCTTCTAAACTTGTATTTAAATGCGAATATCTCGTTAACACTTGATTATAGGGATATGATATGCTTAATAAAAAATATGTAGAATTTTATGCAGAAAACAAAAATGCAACAAAAAATATAGGGAGTCATTTAAAAAATAAATTTTGTTCTTGTAGGGACTTTTTGATACACCCTGTATACATAACTTGTTACGCAAAATATAAGAGCAAAAACCAAAATATTTTGGTATAAAACATTTTTCCAATTTCAATACTTAAAGCAAAAAACGGGTCCACTTCACAGACTTACCCTGTATAATATATATATATATATATATTATATATATATATATATATATATATATATATATATATATATATATATATATATATATATATATATATATATATATATATATATATATATATATATATATATATATATATATATATATATAAATATATAAATGTATATTTATAGGCAACCTATTCGCAATACATTTCTTATTGTACTGTATTTAATAAAAATCATTTTCATCCGGTTGGCAAATTGGCCAAGGTCGTTTCTAATTCGAACATTTAAATATATAATCTAGGATTTAATAATAAATAAAAGTATAAATTCTTAATTGCTGAAGTTTTTCTTTGTTCTTTACTAAATACAGTATTAGATGCAGTGATCCCAGTCTCTACTTAACTTTTAATAGAGTTTAAATTTATTTAGAGTCTTTTATCATTAAATAAAACCAATTTGCTTAAACATGCTTGTTTATTGGGACGGAGGTATGCGACAAGCAATTAATCACAAAGAGAACTTCGTTACTTTACCTGAAAGCGAACTTTCCGAGAATGTTGCTACATATTTCAAAAGGAATTGTTACACAACTATTTCGTGCATAAATACCTGCGTTTAACGTGACTACGAAAATAAACAGAACAGAAACAGAATAGTTAATAGCCCGCTAAATGTATGACCACGATTTTAATATGTATGTACATCTATAGCCTGTGGGCATCGTATTGTATTTACATTACTTCAAATTACTTCATATGTTGCATAGCAATAAGTTTTAATTACTGTTTATGGCTAGATTTAGTAAATTATTACTTACCCCAAAATATTTTTACGTTAAATAAAAAACACAACCTTATAAACTTATTACTGCATCTTTGCTTATTTGTAATAATTAAAAAAAAATATTATTTCTTTAAAACTAGTTTACAAAAAAAGTTTGACATTTCTTTAAATAAATTATATATGGCTTATTAACAAGTAAGGGTTTTAATAAAGGCGATAAATGATCGAGGCCATTTAATGCGCGAGTCTAGCGAGCACGGTAAGGGTTGAGACCATTAATCGGCAATGAATGCCCAAGTTATTCACAAAATTTTTTTGGAGATTGTTTTGTTATTACATTTTGAAATCCTAATTTTTCTTGTTTTTTTTTTTTTTAAATAACCAACCTAATAAGGTTAAAAGTTGTATATTTGGTTGCATACTATAATACTATAACCGTTTATTAATGAAAATCCTACAATATTAAGGGGGAAAAATGAATAATTTTGTATATGTTATTACTACTTATAAATAGTTACCGTACGTACTCACCTTGCATATGGACCCTTTAAAAATATTTATTTTAGCGCCAGTACATACAAATATAAAATGCAGCTAAAATGCTGTCATCTTAGAAAGTCATTAAAAAATAATATTTTAAAAAAATTAATTATTTTAACATGTTAAATTTGTGATATGTATAAAGCCAAGTAAATGTTAGGTTTAGGGTTGGTATACCCATTCTGCTAAGATATTTTTCTTTCATATTGTTAGTCAAGTAAACAATTAATTTCAATGACAGTGCAAGCTTAATCTGTTTGCAAAATTAAGTTTTTAGATCGGTACTAACCCAATCTGTAAAAATATTATCACCTCATCGAAATCACTTCAGAGTTATGACTTCAAAAGAATTTTTTTAAAGGTGGTAACTCTATTTTTTGTTAAAATATAAAAAACAGGTTGTCCAACGCATACCTAAAATACTTTTTTATTGCATCCACTAAAAAAAATCATATTGCTTCTAGCAATAAATTTGAAATACACCTTTTTGTTTAGCAATTTTTTTTAAATAAGTTAATTTAAAATTTTTTTTTTTCCTGGGAGTCGTCTTGATTTACTACCGGTTCTGGGCTTTTTGTGCCCAATCTCCCATTATCTTTTATACCAATCTTCCCACTAATCTAGTTCTTTTTACAAGTCTGTAAAACCCCGAGACTGGTTGGTTGATTTATTCCTGTGGGCTCATTTTCGGTTGCCCAAATAATGCCTATCTTTTGTGATTTGTGATTAGGTTTTCCCTTATCGCACATTCTGCAATTTGGATACCCATTGTATGAGCCTATCTTGTGTAGGTGTCCTCTTAGATTATCGTGCCCTGATAGCAGCCCATACCGTTATGCGAAGTCTTTTCCTACTTTGTCCGAGTAGTGCTTCCTTCGTTCTTTGGAAGCATTTCCTGTATTTGTTTAGGATCCATTTCCTAGTTTGCCTTCGTGCAGGGCAGGTTCTGGTTCAAAGTATGGAGTGGATGATCCCTGTCTCGCTAGCTTATCCGCTTTTTTGTTGGACTAGGAAACTTCCAGTTCTTTTTGGCATTCCTATGTCAGCTTGCGTTACCTTGGGGTTTGCTGGTGCCCCTAGTACATGCTCGGTTTTGGATCCATCTATTTACTACATAGATCCAACCGTGTTGGGGAGAACAGATTGTCTAAATTTACAATAAATTAAAAAACTAGAGTGATTTAGGCTTGTTCTAAAATTTTTTGTCATACTTTTATTGTTAATTTTAATTAGACTAACCCGAAGTTTTTTTTTCTATAAATACCTATTCGGGGTAAAAATTAGGCTAATCTAATTCAATTTTGCAAATTTACCTTCTAATTCATAATCTACAACTCTCAAAACTCGTATATATCAAATCTGGCATAAATCAGAAATTTTCGATATTTGGTCTACCCTATTGGACCTCCCATATCAAATTTTGCAAATCAGACTTTTATATTCGTAATCAGCGACCTCAAAAACCTTCTACGCCAAATTTGGCGTAATTGGCTGATTTTGAAAAAAATATTCTAGTATCGATTAAAAAGGTTAAAAAAAAATTCATGTGACACATTAATTCTGACTGCAAAAAAAACAAAATCTTTAAAAAAAACATGTGTTTTGTATTTTTGACCCCAGATTTCTGTTTAGAAGAAAAAGTACTTCGGGATACATATATTTACATTTAAAATACAGACCATTTTTATTTCTAATTATTTTACATAGTAACAAATACAAAATATCTAAATTCTAAAGTGCCACGAGAATGTTTTCGCCTGTGTTTTTTAATTGTTATGGTTAGATCATAACTCTACCAACATAAAGGTACCACTAAGCAAAATTTTATCATATCAAAAATATGTTCTGTAAATTCTTGCTATCTCTTGGACTAAAAGGTTAACCTTTCTAACAGAAAACTAACAAAATAGAAACAAACAAATAAATAACCTTACGGCAGGCGTGCAAGTTCCTAAAACTGTTTTTAAATTATTTTATATTTTAATTAATTCTAGAGCTTTAAACAAGCGCGCTCATTTACCTGATCAAACTACTTCTTTCTACTACGAGCGAAAAAATTAGCATTTCCACCTGGAAACTGTTTAGTTTGCAGACGGACGAAAATTTACGAAGCCACCGCCTCTGAATAAATCACCCTTAGACCGAAACGAACGGTTAATTGCTATTTAAAGGGACTGATCTAGAAATTTTAAAGCCCAAGAAGTTTTATATAAATAGTTTATAGTTTACTTAAAAAAAGGCTTTATTTCTACATACAGAAGATATAAAGAAGAAAGTCGGTCTTTTTTTTTTTTTTACTTTTTAATTTTTGCTTCTATTGGTAGTATTTTAAATATAACTGTTTAAAAAACATTTTTATTCTACAAATATTGTTAATAAAATAAGCTCCTAATGTGACTTATATTAAACTAAGTTATAAATTTTCTTGTTAAGTATGGATACATCGTTTTATGACACCAAGATACTTTATGTAAATTGTATACGACTAATTTATTTACAATAAAAATTTATCATAAATAAGTGGTGACAGTTCTAACAAAAACATTAAAATCAGAAAATCCCACTGCCAAATATCGATATTTAATTTTGGGAATAATATAAATTTTAAATGTTATTTTTTCTTATTTTGTATTAAAACATTCAAAATCAAATATATACAGGATGTCCCAGAAGTAATGGGACACAACTAACCACAACTTACCTTATTCCAAAGTTGATAACAACTAAGATACGGATAATTTCTTAACTAAATAACATAACGGTACAAAATTGGGGATTTGGGGTTTTTTAGGGCGAGAAATTCAAATTCGTCTATTCTTTTAATGTTGCTGGTCAGCACTACGGCCTACCCATTGTTTTAGATGGCATAATTTTAAGTTAGTATATTGACCGGTTTTTTTTTATTAAAAGTTACTATAATTCCCTGCGTCAAAAGGGATACCCATTTAAATCCTAGAGCAACTGTTTTCGACTGATGAAATGGATTTAGACCCCGCAATTTCCGACGAAAAAGTTTCGGCCAATTGTTTCCAAACTTTGCAAAGTAATAGTTTTCAACACTCTGATCAAAAGTCTTCACAAGCACAAAACCCATAAACCCCTTTAACCCCCCAAAATCAGCCTTAAAATCACTAGGGATTTGAAGAATTTTGAGGGTTATTTTGGAAGGGGGTTAGAGGGGTTTTTGGGTTTTGTGCCCGTAGAGACTTTTGATCAGCGTGTTAAAAACTATTACTTTGCAAAGTTTCAAAACCATCGGCCAACAACCATTTTTCATAGGAAAATTGCGGGGTCCTTTACAATGCATTTATCTCGAAAACAGTTAGTTCTAGAGATATAAATGATATATTTTTAACGCAAGGGGAATTATAGTAACTTCTTTTATAATAAACAGGTCAATATACTAGGCTTTTGGATTTCTCGCCTCAAAGAAAAACCAAATCCCCAATTTTGTACTGCTTTGTCATTTAGTTAAGAAATTATTACGAAAAAAACTAAAAAAAAATAATAAAAGTGTAACACCCTCTATCTTAGTTATTATCAACTTTGGGATAAGGCCAGTTTACGTTAATTGCATTATTTCGACCTAAGGAATCTGCTGTTGCTCTGTGTCCCATTACTCCTGGGACACCCTGTATATTTCATGTAAGCCAATTTACAAATCTTGAATATGGTCGTCCATAAAAAAGATCAAAAGACCAACAATTATTGCAGATTCAAATATTTTTGTCCTGAACAATGTTGTCTTTATTTTTAGTACCGTACATATGATAATGTTTTTAAATTTGGAGTTATTACTTTTTATATATAATAATAATTTATAGATATACAAACAGGGGGGCTAAAAATTCTATTTTTAATAAAGGTTGTTTTACAAGAATCTCTTGATATTGCAAATTGTATATCAATCTAATAACCCTTTTTTGATTTATAAAAATTCTTTGTATATCAGTTGTTGAACCCCACAAGACGACATTATAACTAATATGGCAATACACCAGGCTATAATACATATTTAGGAGATAATCCAAACCCAAAATTGACTTTAGCTGACTAATAACAAAATATGCATTATTATTTTTTTACTAATACAGTCTATTTGGCCACTCCATCGCAAATCATTATAGACCAACACTCGCAGAACCTTTACCTCATTACTTGCACCAAGATAAAATCCATCTCGCAGTCTAATTCCCTGAATATCAGGTTTTTTTATTATAAACATATACATACATATAAATCTTTAAAGAAAGGTGTTTCGATTGTTCTAGGGCAGGGGTCTCCAAACTACGGCCCGAGGGCCACATCCGGCCCGCGGACAGATTTTGTCCGGCCCGCGGAGAGAACAAATAATTTTTATAGCAAATTAAATTTAGTTTACTGAAGTATTCTAATTTTATGCTGAATAATTATTAATATGACATCTACATTGATATGGTCATGGGCTAACTCCGCTAACTCATAACATTCTTGTAGGCTTATTGTTATTGTTTTTGTGATAAGTTGGATAAAAAAACACAGAATTGTAATGAGTAAAGACATGTATAATATGCAGAAAATTTAACTTCAGTATATAATAACTAACAAATTATTGAAATGAATCCAACTAACATTTTATACATTTTAAATAATCACATAACTTATAACAAACATAATGACATATGAAATAATTAATGAGATTTATGTAATTGAGATTTTCCACTGACAATAGTTTGTAGTTGTGGACTAATTTTACTTGTACCAATTATTAAAAGAGATTTAAGATGCTCATCAGTTAATTTCCCGATCTGTAAACATTTTTGTGTACTTCATTTTGGAGAAGGTTTTCTCACACAAATAAGTAGTACCAAAAACAGAAAACAGACCCGAGCAAATTTATGCAAATTATCAAATTGTGTCAGTGGAAGACTCTTATAAAATTCCAACAAAGATGAGTTTTGATATTTGTTCTTAATTATATCACTGCATTGTAGATCAATCATTTCCATTTGAAGTTCCGGGCTAGGTTTCAATGTCAGTATCAAAAGGATTCTGAAAAATCTTAATTTGATTCGCAATGGCATCAAAGTCCAAGAAACGAGTATCAAAATTTATCTTCAAAGCCCCTCAAAGTTTCGATTGCAAAATCGATAGGAAACTCAGTCTCAGTAGTGTGGCTGAATATTTCACATGTTTTAAAATGTAAAACATTTACTTCGTAGTTGTGATTGAAACAGTCTCACTTCTTCCGAATGATTTGATATTAGTGTATAAATAGAAGATGCTGGTTTTCTCCTTGCAATCCCAAATTCAGTTCGTTCACATGTTTTGTCAAATCAACATAGAATGCTAACTTCCACAGCCATGCGTTGTATTGTAATTCAGTAAGAGGGCGATGCTTTTCATTCAAAAAAATTCGATCACTGCTCGAAGTTCAAAAGCGCTGAAGGACTTTCCCACAACTAAGCCAGCGTACGGCAGTATGATAAGGTAAGTAAAGTTTCCCCAAATCTCTTCACAAAATTGTCGGAATTGTCGGTGATTCAGCCCAAAAGATCTGATAAATTAACAGTTGATATGACTGGTTTCAGAACGTCGACATATCCAAACATTTTCCGCACAAAGACTGTTGATGAATGATACAATGTAAGACTAATGGTTTTGAACCACCGTCATTTTCTACGGCCTTTGACACAAGAGCGACCACTCCTTTATCTTTCCCACTCATGTTTTTGCCTCCATCAGTTGTAATACATTTCAAGTTTTTCCATCGAAGGTTCTTTTGATTAATGGCCATTTCAACTCCTTTAAAATATCTGTACCAGTAGTTGTGCCATGAATACTATACATATCAAGAAGTTCTTCGTGCATAGCTTTTATCTACTCCTCGAATATAAATCAACACCTGAGCAGTATCTGACACATCCGTTGACTCATCCAAGGTCAAAGAAAACCACCAAAATGTCCATTTTTGTCGAACAGTTGAGAGGATATATTTTCAGCGATGTTTTCACACTTCGAGCCACAGTGTTTGCTGACATACTGACAGTTTTTAATAAATTTACCTTTTCAGGGCACATTTCTTCGGCTACTGCAATTATGCATTCTTTGATCATTTCTCCATCGGTGAATGGTTTTCCACGTTTTGCAAGAGCCACACGAAAGCTGGCACGAGTTGCAGCCTCTTGTTCAGTTTTGAGTTTTGTAAATGAAGATTGCTGCGATTGTAGTCCGCGCTGCATAGCTTCGAATTTTTCTGTCCGCAAACTTCCTGTATATTTTGAGTAATTTTGAAAATGTTTTGTTTCATAATGACGTTTAATGTTATATTCTTTGAGAACGGCTATGCTTTCATTGCAAATCAAACATAGCGCCTTGTTACTGGACTCAATTACGAAATACTGAATGTTCCACTGATCTTTGAATTTTCTGCATTCACTATCAATTTTTCACTTCTTTCCATACTACTAATTCACACACAAAAGCAACAATTCAAATCAAAATACTGTTATAAGGATGTCTTAAACTTAAACACGCACAAACACGTTTTAAGGAGGTATGCAATATTTTATTTAACAACAATGTCATAGGAACTGACTTGTGGTTGCGCCACTAGCCTTCTTATATATTTCAATTACTGCCATCTAGAAGTGAGTGGAAGACACCAGAACTTTCTCGAACCAACGAGATTATTCTGTACATGCTATTAGCGCCATCTGTTAGCGATAGAAGGTACTACCTATTTCCGCTTGTGTCCACCAGATGTCGTGCCACGTTACTCCTCATGGCTCATACTCTACGACTAATCTAGAAATTACAGATAATGACAGGAAAATTAATAATATGCAGTGTTGCTGTTTTGCGGACTTTAGTCCGATTTGCAGCCTTTTTAAACGTTGTGTACTTTTCGGACTTTTTTCATCAGTGGACTATTTCACTTTACCACCGGCAACAATGATAATATGGTTTTGGCCCTCGGAACTTACTGAAGTAATCAGTATGGCCCTAAGGCTGGCAAGTTTGGAGACCCCTGTTCTAGGGCATTAAATGCTTTATAGCTTATTTTTTTCTAGAAATTTTTTAAAAAAAAAATGTTAAAGAGTTCCTTTCTTCTTCTTCTTCTTCTTCTTCTTCTTCCCTGAGAGCCGTCTTGATTAACTACCGGAGGCAGCGCAGCCTCATGAGCTTTTTGTGCCCAATCTCCCATTGTCTTTTATATCAATCCTCCCATTAGTCTTGTTCCTTCTACAAGTCTGTTTAAACCCCGGGGACTGTGGTTGATATATTCCTGTGGGCTCATTTCCGGGGTTTCCCAAATAATGCCTGTTATGCGAATTATTTTTTCCTACTTTGTCTAAGTAGTTCTTCCTTCGTTCTTTTGGATGGGCTTTTGAAGCTTTTTCCATGTCTTATTCTACTGAGGTTGCCCCAGTATTTTTTTGTTTTGTTTCCGGGTCCATCCTGTTTTCCCGTGCTGTGGTTTTGGTCACTCCAAGGGCAGGTTCTGGCCCGAAGTATGGTGTGGATGATCCCTGTCTCGCTAGCTCATCCGCTTTTTCGTTGCCTTCTATCTCCGAATGTCCTGGTACCCACAAGAGAGTTACTCCTGCGTTCTCCCAGGACTTACAGTTCTTTTTGGCATTCCCATGTCAGCTTGGACGTTACCTTAGGGTTTACTAGTGCCCCTAATGACGCTTGGCTGTCTGTTATTATGCAGATCCGCTTGTTTTTATAAGCCCTTCTGAGTTCTTTTGAAAAAATTAGTTTACTTTTTAACTTATGAAATAAACAACAAACAATTTGTATATCATAAAATAATAAATTGTGGTAGTTACTTCTTCGGACAAAATCTAACAAATAAATTAAAATAGCAACGTATTTGTTTTTAAGAAAAAATTATGTGGGCACGGTTGCAGATTGGGGATCTAACTGTATTGCACTGTACAGTTTTTGTATTTACCGCCCCCACTTTTTTTTTCTTAACTGTAAAGTAAATGGCTCGGAAGATAATAAGTAGCTATATATAATAAATTACCCAGCCTACAGATTTAACTAACCAAAAACCCTTATAATAATATGTTTCTTTAATGCTTCTATGTTGGCTAGTTCTAGCAAATTGTATTATTTTATAAAAACAAAGTACGATAAAATGTACGATAAAGTGTACGCAAAAATGTTAATTAACTATTTTTTGTTTTATTTTTCTTGCTACTATAAGTAGAATTACTTAAAAATACAAACAGCTAAAATTTAAAAATAGTTTAGACGCTTTCGTATTTTAAACATAAATTTATTCAAAACTTTGTAACAAAAAATGGTGTTTTATTTATTAATTAATTAGTCTATTGTTATATTTGGGGCTGGTGTTTTCAGCTTGATATTATTACAAATAGTTTTGTATTCATATGCTGCTCGGTTTAAAAAGATAAAAGGCTTTTTAATTTTTAAATGAAAAAAAAAAAAAATCATATTGGTACTAACTAATTTTACTACTTGGTAATATAAAAATAATTATATTCACATTTTTTAGGAAGTAAATAAGTAACTTTAGCAATGTACTTTTTAAACGAAAAATAATTTTAATTTTAAATCGTGCTTTATTTGAGAATTTGATTACAAGAGTAAGAGATTAGTGTCATCATCCTCATCATCAATCAGCCCTTTGCATCCACAGCTGGATATAGGCCTTCCCCATTTCTGCCCACTGTCCTCTATTTTTTAGCGCTCTGCATTCAGTTTGTGGTTATTCTTTTGATATCGTCCATCCATCGCGTGGGAGGAAGAGATTAGTGTGTAATAATCCAAATAAATTAGTGCTCCATAGAGTAATCTAACTCAAAGAGAGTAGTGATATGTTTTTACGTTTATTACTGTATTTGGTTTGTACTTAACTGCTATACTGCGCATTGCTTGTGCCGAGCTGTATTGAAAATCTTGTCTGACTTGATCCGTCCCTTTCTGCATTGGAAAGCAACTACTGACAAAGACAAAGACGTCAACATCATCCACAGGAAAGTGCTGCTAAAGAACTTTTAAACCTGAATTACCAAGAATATTGTTATTTTTACGGGTTTTTGAAGGGATTTATTTTAAGAAATTTGTTTTTATTAAACTGACCAAGAAGAGAGAATATTAATTTTTTATTGTTTACTGTGTTGTATATTTTTCTACTCAAGATGACTTTTAGCAGTAAATATTTTATATAGTAATTTACTGAAAAGCAAAAGCAGAAACACATTAATAAATTAAAACAAGTATATTTATTTTATTAAGGAAAAAGCTACATTTCTACCTACTAACAGTTAGGCTTAAAAAAGAGCAGGAACTTAGAAAGCTGCTGACATCGAAATAAATCACCCTTAGAGCGAAACGAACGGTTAATTGCTGTTTAAAGGGACGGATCTAAAAAGTTTTAGGACTCAGGTGGGACTTTTTTTTCCTTTTTCTGGTATGTAAATTACTTTTTCTGTATGTTTAATTATGTAAAAGGAAATTTAAAAGCTAAACAAAGTCGTAGAATATAAATGTCATTAAACTTAATGGACTAGAATTAGTAAGATGTCAGGCTATAGTCACTATTTTTAATACTAGTATCTTCATTAATTGTTTTTGAGCAATTCAAAATACTCTTACCTGCGGTGTTAAATTTTTTTAATTAATAAAAAAATGTTATTTTTAGTATTTGGTAATATTGTCAACAGTTACAAATTTGGTTTAAATTCGTTTACTCTTTAAAGAAGTTTTTTATTAGTTCTAGCCAGTTAGTGAGGTATTACGTTTTAATAAATTTATTTAAAAAAAATTAATATGTATTAAAAAAGTCACTGTTTAAAAGTGTCGTTATTTTTTAGATAAGATATTTTAAAACTAATAATATAACCAGCAAAAAATTATATCTGAGAAATATCTATTTATAATTTAAATTGAGGTGAATATTTCAAATAAAAAATGTTTTCATATTTTTGACAGATCTATTTAAAAACATCTTTTTAGTGTAATTTAATTACTTTAACACGATAGAAAATAATGTAACGAAATTAAAGCCAGAGCTTCGGTAGCAGTAAAAAATTGGACTTCCTAAATTACTGAGTGGCATGTGTACGAATATTAAGATTATTCAAATGTTGTACGCAACAAGTTTTTATCCTTTTCTTAGATTTAATTTTTTTTTAAACAGAATTCGTCTTTCGACTTTTCTTTGTAATTCTTGATATTCTTTCGCAATTAAGCCTTTTGTAGATACCTGTATTTCAAACAGACATATTATATGATTTACTACCCTGTGTGAAAAAAATAACAAGAGTACTCCTAAAAACAAGCGGATCTGCATAATAACAGACAGCCAGGTTTCACTAGGGGCACTAGTAAACCACAAGATAACGTCCAGGCTGACATGGGAATGCCAAAAAGAACTGGAAGTCCTAGGAGAATGCAACGGGGTAATTCTCCTTTGGGTACCAGGACATTCAGAAATAAAAGACAACGAAAAAGCGAAAGAGCTAGAGAGACATGGATCATCCACACCATATTTTGGACCAAAATCTGCCGTTGGAGTGACTAAAACCATAGCACGAGGGCAAACCAGGGAATGGATCCTAAACAAACACAAGGAATTCTGGGAGAACCTCGGTAGAATAATACATGAAAAGGGGGTTTAAAAAGGGAAATCCAAAAAAGAAAACCCACTTAGGGTTGCTAACAGGGCACGATAGCCTAAGAGGACACCTACACAAGATAGGCTCATACCATGGGGTCCCATGTTGCAGAATGTGCGACGAGGGGAAAGAAACAGCCAGAAACATCCTACCATATACACAAAAGACAGGCATTATTTGGACAACTGAAAATGAGCCCACAGAAATAAATCAACTAACCAGTTTCGGGGTTATACGGTCTTGTAGAAGGAACATGACTAATGGGAGGATTGGTATAAAAGATGATGGAAGATTAGGCACAAAAAGCCCAAGAGGCTGCGCTGCCTCCAGTAGTCAATCAAGACGGCTCCCAGGAAGAAGAAGAAGATACCAATTTGTCCGCTACGTACATAGGAAAATGTGGAAAAATAGGAACATAGAGTCACAGCTGATCTTCTTTCCTTTGTCTCACACAACTGGAACAAGTCCCTTGAGTTTCTTGGTGAATCCCAGATCGTTGCTCTTGACATATCCAAAGCTTTCGATCAGGTCTGGCATGATGGGCTTCTTAACAAACTTCCTTCTTACGGTCTTCCACCTAAGCTTTGCTCTTGGCTTTCCAGTTTCCTTTCTAATCGACGTATATCAGTTAGTGTAGATGGTCATTCCTCAGCTTCTACCAAATTAATGCTGGGGTGCCCCAGGGCTCGAATGCTGGCACACGCTGTTTCTTCTACACATTAACGATCTTCTCTCTTCCACAATCAATCCCATTCATAGTTTTGCTGACGATAGTACCCTCCACTCTAGTATTCAATTTCTTTAGCCACCGTGTAATTCTGATTTCGAAAACAAGCGCAGGTCAATGCAGATATCTCTTTCACAAGACCTCAAACTTATCTTGGATTGGGGCCCAAAAATCGTGTTCAGTTTAATGCCTCAAAAACACAGTCATGTTCGCTGTCGCGAAAAAAGTCTGCGAAATGCTCATCCCTTACATATGAGCGGCCAAGTTCTGCCAGAACAAAGAGTCGTTTAATCTAGTCGGCGTTACTTTTGAGAATAACCTCAACTGGCACAAACAATTTCATCCATAGCTTCGGCAGCTTCAAAAAGATTGGTTTCCTCTTTGAGCCAGAAAATATTTCTCTTCTTCCAATCTGTACACTCTGATGTATCCCAAATCAGACCCTCTTTGGAATATTGTTCTCATGTCTGGGGAATGGCGTCCCCTACAAACTTAGCCTTCTGGACTCCATTCAAAAAAGAGCTGTTCGTCTTATTAATGATCCAACGCTCACAGAAAGGCTTCCTTTCTGGCCCATCGTCGAGCTGTAGGAGATCTGTCGCTCTTCTATAGGTATTTTCACGGCTTCTGCTCGAGGAATTGGCCAGTATTATTCCTTTTTGGCAGCTCCCAACAGGCAACACGTAGGCAACTTTTATGCACCCTTTTACAGTTCAGTTAAGAGGCCCCAACTTCCCGCTTTCTTCGTTCCTTTATTCCTAGAGTGTCAAGACTATGGAACCTGCTGCCCGCAGAAGTTTTTCCTTCTCCTCCCAATCTCCAAAAATTTAAGTCCTGTGTGAACAAACTCCCTCTCACCACACTGAAGACACCCACGGTACGTTAGTACTTAGGCATCAGCCTTCGTGGACTGTCCCAAGATAAAAAAAAAAACATAAAAAAATGTTAAAAATACAAATATTATCAGGTATGTTTTAATTTATTTTTAAAACCCTGTCGCATGGGCATTTTAAGAAGAATCTAAGATTGTAATCCCTTGAATTATTATTTATGGATGCACATAAAAAAGGCAAATTTGAGAGATGCCTAGTATTTGGACACGAATAAGAGAATCTATATAAAGACACATGGGAAAATGTATTGCAGCGGAAGACAAAATTTTTCTTTTGTAATATTTTTGTTTAATAAATTATTGGTAATTGGTAATAACTTTAAGTTTGTAAATTAATAGTCATTTTATTCTTGTTAATTGATTAGTATTGCTCCAAAATATACCTGATAATATTTGTGTTTACATTTTTGTTCATGTTTCTACATATTCCTGTGTACGTTATGAAGAAGTTGGTATTACAACGGCTTAATTACAGGAAAATAACAAAAGATACAAAGAAAACTTAAGATGCACATTTTGTTTATATCAAAAGACTAGATTCAAGGAAATGATCGAAAAAAAATTATTAGTGGCGTACCACATTTTTTTAAAAATTCCTGAGGTAATATTCGGACGCATGCCTCCGACTTAATCTAGAAGTCATTTTGTTTACTATTATTAGGGCAGTATAAAATTGAAATTTGGCCAAAACTTTAATTCAGTATCTTAAGTTCCAGTTCAAACGTTATTACACTGAAACAATATTCTTTTAAAAATTTTTGACACCTTGTAACCTAGAAAATTATAGCAAATTTGATATGCTTTTTTGTTTTTTTTTAAGAACTCCTCTGTTTGGTTTATTCCCAACCTTTATGTTACACCCTGTATAATACGTATATGTGTAATTTTTTTTCAAATATTTAAAAATATTATTATTTTTTAACGTTTGTTTTCCATGTC
Organism: Listronotus oregonensis; assembly: GCA_019359885.1. Classification (NCBI taxonomy): domain Eukaryota; kingdom Metazoa; phylum Arthropoda; class Insecta; order Coleoptera; family Curculionidae; genus Listronotus; species Listronotus oregonensis. The sequence continues at coordinate 75,572 of JAHBCN010000677.1, forward strand.
GTTAAAAAATTAAGGTTAGTTGAGAATAAAGGACGTTACCTAACTTAGTATCTTTTTTATTCTTAAGATGGTAGAGATAACAAGAATTTGAGAGATTTAAGTTGTAACATAAAAGATACAACATGTAACTAACATTTTCTTAATTAGCTACCCTTTTTTGTTTGATACATTTTAATAAAAACAATGGTATTCATTTCTAACTACAACAGACTTAATTTAATTTATATAAAACTTTGGAACTTAAATTTGAAAAATAGGCGAAGATAACAATATACAGAGTGTCCCAGAATATGTGGGCAATCTCTCGGAATATAATAGAAAACCGAAAAATATTATGACAAGTTCCCATAAACTTTTTTCCCATGACTCTCCCTAGTAGACGTAATTTAATATTTTTTTTAAATAACAGTTACTAGATAAGTCTTCCTAAAATGAACCCATTAAATCATATTTGGCTTACTTAGTTTGCCAGGGACGGACTAGCTCTGACACAATACTAGCAATTTTTTAACACCCTGTATAATAAAGGCTCAACAATATTATTTTTGGATAGCTTTAACCTTAAACAAAAAAAGGTATTCTTGATTGACATCGATAAAATCAACTGTTTAGGAGAAATAAAATATCTTGGTAATTTTTTACATGATACGGGGTGTTTTCTAATTGTACGTCAATTTTAGTAGGGAAGCAATTTTTGGGTCCATTTTAAGAAGAAAACTTCATATTATGAACGCATGTCCTAAACGTCTTAACTCTTGAGATACAGGGTGGTAAAATTTTTAAAAATAAATCATTTATTATTAATATCTGTAATCCCACCTTAGATTTTTTAATGAAATTTGGCATAAACGTATTAAAAAGCATTTTTTAGTGTATCACATTTTTTTTATTTTCACCAGTGTCATTCGTAAAGAATTTGACCTGTCTATTTTGGAAAATAAAAAAATGTGGTGCACCAAAAAATGCTTCTTGATACATAGTACATTTATGCCAAATTTTATTAAAATATCTAATGTGGTATTACAGATATTATTAATAAATGATTTATTTAAAAAACCACCCTGTATCTCAAAAGTTAAACGTTTAGGACATACGTTTATATGAAATTTTCTAAAATGGACCCAAAAATTCCTCTTTAAATATTGAAAACACCCTATATATTGTAAAAAAAATACCAAACATGATGTTTCTCGCAAACAGTTGATTTTATCGATGTCTATCAAGAATACATTTTTTTAGTTTAAGGTTAAAGCTATCCCAAAATAATATTTTTGAGCCTTTATTAAACGGGGGCGTTAAAAAAATTGCCATTATTGTATCAGAGCTAGTCCGTCCCTCAAAGTAAAATAATTAAACCAAATATGATTTATTGGGTTTATTTTACGAAGACCTATCTAGTAACTATCATATTAAAAAAATATTAAATTACGCCTAGTATTTTAAAAGTTATTAGAAAAAAACGATTTCCAGGTTGTCTCATTATGTACCTGTATCTCCGTAGGGAAGGCTTGTGGGAAAAAGTTTATGGAACTTGTCATAATATTTTGGGTTTTTTTAGATCCAGAGATTGCCCACATATTCTGGGACTCCCTGTATACCAAAAATGTTAAAACACAAAAATTAATATTTGTCAGTCTAGCGTTATAATAATTAATAAATGTATATGACAACTAAAAGTCCTCGTAGTATATTGTTTTAGGTATAATATTTAAAAGCAAACTTAAAAGCCGTTTTACCTAAAAACTGCCTGTCTACAGAAAAAAAAAATTAAGATATACCCTTAATAAATCACTGTTAGAGCGGAACGAACAGTTAATTGCAATTTAAGAGAACGTAGATCTCAAAAGTTTTACAGCAGGTGGGACCTATCTTTTGACTTTTTTAGCTCTTAAAATACGCCTTAATTATGCAAAGTGGATTTTAAGCTGTTCAACTGTTCATACAAATTTAGATATGCGCGGAGTAATTTATTACCATGCTTCATATCAAAAAGCCGCTATAAATGTGTGTGGAGAGTTATTTAATAAAAAATAAATTATCTAGTCTTTATTTTGCAACAAAACTTGTGATTTTTATTTCACATTTTCTTTATTTGTTCTAATAAATATAATAAAACAATAAATGGATTGACTTAAAATAGTGGTTGCCATTCTTATGTCAACTGTGTATATAAAGGTCGTTTTTAGATTAACGCCTTAAAAACTTCTTAAAAATGAAAATAACACAAACTAGAGCTTGACAAATCTTTTACGGTGCGGTGTTACAACGGCTGCCAGATATTCGAAATGTCGATGCTATTATTGCTTAATACATTTTGGTTAGTAAAAAATATTACAGGTCCTTGAAATTTCCTTCTTATCCAGTGGGTTTCCTTATGAATAATTTTTGCTTCCGAACGTTGTATACGGTGTTGTTTGGACCACGAGGTTTTTCCTGATTTATTTATGTATTGTGGTCTTTAACTCTAATTTTAAGTGGTATTTTTCCCAACATATATCTTACCTCATTCGCGGGGAATTTGTTAGATACATACATATGTGAAACATTGTTGGCCGGTAGATGAGTTTGGGATTTTAATATAGTTTGTCTCAAAGTATACCGTGTTAGCTTTTGCCTCCATTTATGTATTATACCTGCCGAAACAATAAATCTGCGAATCAGTAGGTATTAAAGGACAGAACATTGGGGACAAACTCTAATAATATAAAGATTTATAATTTATTATTTATTTAGGTAGGTATAATCTTAAAATTACATTAAGAAATTAAATATATGCAAAGTTTTAATAAATTTATAACTATATTATCTATACATAATTACATTTTTAATCTAAATATCTAATTCTAATTTTGTTTCACTATCAGAGTCATCATTGAGATTAATTAATAACTAATAACATTTAAGTTGTTTTGTATAGAAATGTAAGAGTTCTCACATTTTATTATGTGCTGTACTGAATTTTTCCAGCTCTCAACTGGTATGTTAGTAATTACATTTTTTATCAAATATATAACACTGGAACTTAAAGTAGGTGTAACATTTTCTGCTCTGATCTTTGTTTTTATTTGGTTCCATAAATGCTCTATGGGGTTAAACATACAGTGATACGAAGGAAGACGTAAGACAGTATGTCCAGCCTGTTCAGCCAATTTATCACATACGTATTGTTTTTTAATTGCATAGGAATTTAGAACTTTTAAAAGTTGCGCTTTTTTGTAAATGAATTCAAAATAAATATCATTTTCTAACAAATATTCCTGGATTTCAGTTTTAAAACTTGATGAAGCTGGTGCTTTGTGTAGCTTGCGTTATTCATGACAATAACACTATTGTTTGGAATATTTTTTATGGGATAATTTTGAAACCAGTTTTTAAGAAGTTCTGCACTTGTATCCTCATAATAATCCAAGCTAAAATCCGTTATATTCTTGCAGAAAACAACAACACACACAACTCCGTCTTCTGAACCAGCGTGTATTATGGTAATGCGTTTTCCTTTATTTGAAGGTGCTTTCGTCTGACAGTTTTGACTGGAATCAATCCATGCTTTGGATACTTTGTCGTGTGTATCGAACCATGTTTTATCAAGGTAAATTATGGGTCCGTTTTTGAACCTATATCTTTGAATTTCTATACTACTTGTCTTTTGTCTATTTTGCGGTACTTAAATCCCATTTTACAAACAACTCTATGGAGGGTGGCACGGCTAATATGTATATTGGTTTTGTCTTTGTCTAGCTTCTTTTTCAGTTTATCCAAGGTAGGAACAACTTCGCTTTCATAAATACAATATATTTTCCTTTTTAATTAGGTCCCTGATCACTATTGTCTATACGGTAAGATTGAAAATCACTACGTTTTTTTCTTATGTTCAATTCTTCACTAATAATAATAATATCCCTTATCGATGATATTGGAGTTTTTGTAAGTAGACAGGTTTCTTTTAAAGCTTGTTTAATTACTTCCCCGCTGATTAAAATTTCATACACTTTTTCACAACCTGTTTTGCATCTATTGACAAATGATTTCGAAGCGACATTTTCGAAACGCACAGTAAAAACGGTTTTTTAACACTGCCACTAAAATATTAGCCGAAATATTTATAGACCAAATGGTCAATACTCAAGAAATACCTGGCCCACCCCTGCCATTATGAAAAAAATGGGTTAACCCAATAACAATAGGTAATAAAATCGTTAAAGGTTTATTGGGGTATTGTCCGTTAAAAGTCATAGTGATATTCTTTGAGACAGACTACCGTTTTAATAGTGTATTTATGTGCGATTCTGCAGATCTTTTTCGAAGTCCCTTTAATATACGAAATTGTCAAAAGTATTTAGGCTTCTTAAGTCTTGTTTAAGTTAGAGGTTTTTGTCTTATTTTGATATTTGCCCATTGTCCTAAAACAAACTTTAAAAAATACATACAGATCGAATAGATGTCCATCCATTTTTAAAAAATAGGTTAAAAAGCGTTTTATCGTCCCGTTACGCCAAAGTGTAGTTTAAAATCCTAATAGAATTGCAATATTAAAGTTCCTAAATGCATTCCGAGCTCGGCTAAAATTAGCATTTTACCTGAAAACTGCTTAATGTGCAGCCAGGAGAATTTATTAGATTTCGGATTCCGCCTCCCAACATAAACTAAGCTGCAACAGGGTTCAATCGATGAAAAGTTCGGCTTTTATGAGGACAGTTTAATTTAACCAAAATGAAAATGGTGTTTGTTTTGTTATATATTTTTTAAAGCTGTTATTAAATTAAAATATTTTTTTTGGGTTAAACCTTTTAGAAAGTATGTCTTTTCCTATGTATTATTATACTATGGTTTTTGTAATAATTGTGTAGTAATTGTTTTATTACTTGGTAAAGTCCAACTTTAAGGACAAACCGATTAATAGTGTATTCCAATATTATTTTTATGACTATAAAAGCTTATAACAAGAGATTTTTTTTAGTACTTCGAAATGTTGGAAATACATACTTATGACATACAAGTGAAAAGGCAAAAAGGGACTATTAAAAACTTTAAAAATGCAATATGGCGCTTAAAAGAAAAATAGAGTTGATAATGGTGACTGAGAGACGAAACGCTGACTGATAATTTTTAATTACCATCATGCAAAAATAGTCTAGATGTGCTATTTGTTTTAAAAATAGTACCAACCAAAAAAATAATACGAGCCACTTTTGCAATGTCGTGCCAATCTATAGTTTAGTTTGGTCAGGCACTGTCATTAAAGGTCATTGGTAATATTTTTTTTGGTTATTATTAAAGTATTAATAACATACACTGCAACGCGAAATTAAGGGATATCGTTTTTTTAACAGTGATTTTAAAGTTAAATAATGTGAAAACTAACGGGCCATTTTTAATTACTTTTTTTTTAGATCAAGGGTACATTAATCTTTTTTTAATTATTCATGGGGGAGCAATTTATTACAACGTAGTTTAATTGTACAGGGTGACATATATGGGTGTGTCTCACAGGAGGTTTTTTATTTCACGTATAGGGAATGGGTGACACCAGTCAAACTTTAGGTTTTTCCTAGTGTACAAGGCCAGTGGCTTATCTTCTAGATAGTTTTTGAAATTTGTCTTTAACTTTAAAGGCCCCAACAGACCTCGTTCTTTTTAAGCAGTTATAATCGAACCTATCAAAAGCGTCGATTAACATTGCCAGTTTGTGGGCGAAAACCGAACATAACACCGTCGGTGAAAATTTCTGGCAGCGCTTGAAATCTTAATCGTCGATTCGTCCGTCTTTATTTAAAAACGAAGTGTGTGCGTAGAACGTTTTTAAATTTCGTCATTCTTGTAACAAATAATCACGCTTCATTTATGTTTTTGGTGTACGACTGCAGCTTTCGGCAATTAAGACGGTTTAAAATTAAATTAAAGGCTTTCGGCGACTAAGAGGGTTTTAAAAATTTAAAATTTAAGTATAAGGAAATAAAAGTTTTAATCGCCGACTTGGCTGTATTAATCGGCAATCAAGAAGGATTAAAAGAACGATAGTCTGTGGGGCCCTTAATAGTTTCGAAAATTTCAATTTTTCTATGCGAGGGCCCATTTTCACTTTAAATATTATGGTGTTTACAAGTTAAGCCAAAAAGTGATTGTCAGGGATACTTTACGTACTGATGACAGTTTACATCCTAGGATACATTAAAACGGATCGCAACTTTCCTCTGACATACGAGCATCTAATACCCAGAGCTGTACTTACTTTTTCTGGACTTAAATGATATCTAGGCATTTTAAGGGAAAAATATTCATATTAAACGGTAGCGATCTTATTCTAATCAATTAAAAAAACTGTCATCAGTATATAAATAAGGTATTTAAAGTAAAAAATGGACATCTCATAGGAAAAAATTGCATAATTTTTTCCTATCATCCATTTTTCCTTTTTAATAATCAGAGTTAGAGACGAATTTCAAAAACTATTTAGTAGATAAACCACTGACCTTGCACACGAGGGAAAAACTGAAGTTTGACTGGTGTCATTTATTTTTCATATGTAAAATAAAAAACCACCTATGAAACATACTTCTTTATTTTACCCTGTAAAATTATACTACGTTGTAATAAAATGCTTCCCCATAAATAATTTAAAAATAGATTGATGTACCTTTAATTAAAAAAAGTTATTGAAAATGGTTTGTTAGTTTCCAAATTATTTAACTTTAAAATCACTGTTAAAAAAACGATATCCCTTAATTTTGCGTTGCAATATATTTGACATCACCATATAATAAAAACCCAATTCGTAATATATTGCCTGGATATATTCAAAATACTTATTTCCACACCACACATGCGCTTGGTAACCTGTTTATTCTTATAACACCAAAGCAATTGTTTATAATCTGCGAATTTGGCCTGGTGGCTTAACGCATTAAATTTTATTTTTGCGCTTTTTTTTATATATTAGCGAAAATTTAACACTAAATATAAACATGTAAGGATTGTATAAATATTGTAGTAGGCACATTTTCTGAAACAGAAGTTAAATCTTGTTTTAACCCAGGGAATAAAATATGTATTATGGGCACAAATACTTTTAACATTAGACTAGCTTTACTTATACAACATAAAAAAGGACATATTAATTATTATTTACATAACAAGGGAGGCAAGGATCTCTTTTCCCCCCGCGGATAATGTAAATGTAAATTATTTTTTCTACTACTTTTCATTCAAATATTGAAAAATTATCTTTACATTTTGTGTTCTATTATTAAATTGTGGTTTTGATTGTTTGGATAAACCCCTGTATTAAAAACTTCTTAAAGTATAACGTAAGATTTGAAATCACTTAAGACATTGACAAAACATAAATTAATTGACAAGCTTGGCTGGAACAAGGAGGTAAAAATTTTACCTTCCTAGGGAGGTAAAGTGCTATTTTTACTCTTATTTAAGGGTTAACAACGGTATTTTCTAAGAAGGTAGTGGATTTTTTTTCATTCTAATATGTTTCTCGTTACCATTTTACCATAACAATTTTGATTTTTATTTAAAAAAATATTTTAGAGAAGCAAAGTAACGTATCAGTTTTTTTAAATTGTAATTTAATTTTATTATCGACTTTTAAAGTTCATGCAAAATTAGCATTTCACCTAAAAACTGTTTATGCGGCAAAAACCGAAATTTATTAGATTTCGGATTTAGCCTCTCAAAATAAATTAAACTTTAACAGGATCCGTTCGATAGTAAATTGAGTTTTTATTAGGATATCTTTTTTTAACTAGGTCCTTTAAATAAATGTTGAATTGCGGAGGTTTGTTTAAAATAACCTGATAAATCCTAACTTACCTACAATATTTTAGGTTTAAATAAGTACCGGTTTTTATAGTAAAAAAAAATATGTTTAGTTTTTAAAATAAAATCTGTAAACACATTTTAAATGCCAGATTTGAAAGCTAGCATCGGCGACCTAAATTACTAGAGATATGAATTACACAGAAGTGGATTAAAAGTTATGTTTTATAAAAAAATTTAAAGCAGCATTTGATTTACATAAAGGCTATACACTTTTTCCCTACCGACGCGCGTTTAAATGGCAATTTAAGCACAGTTAGTATGTTTTTATAGTGAAAAACCGAACTTTCGTTATTATTTAATAAATAAAATTCACCATCAAAAAAAAAAAATATATATAGCCAATGAACTATTACATTAAAAAACAAAGTGATATTGTATTTCTCAACACATTTTATTTTTGCAATATATTGAAGAATACCAAGCTCAAACACAGAAAAAAAACGGGTAAAATTTCACAGTCGTATTTACTATTATCTTATAAATAAAACCTACCTAGAAAATCTTTATATAGTCAGTGGACTATCACATCCAGAAAAATTGTGATATTGTATTCCACAGCACATTTAATGTCTAACCTTGTACTTACCGGTAAATAAATGATATAAAGTTCTTTTTTGTAATATATTTAAGAATAACTAAAACCTTTAATACAGAAAAGCGAAAAATTAAAATTTTAATGTCCTATATACTACTATCCAATAGATAAAACTTACCCATAAATTCTCTATATAGCCAATCAACTATCATATTAGAAAAAATTGTTATATTGTATTCACAGTACGATTTATACATGACATTGTATTTACCGGTAAATATATTATATAAAGGTTCTTTTTTTAATTTACATACTTAAGGATATCCAAAACATAAAATACAGAAACGCAGAAAATTCAAATTTTACATTGGTATTCCCTATTATCTGATGAAAAATTGTGATATTGTATTTTACAGCACGTTTTATGCCTAAGCCTGTAGATACCGGTAAATGTATGATATAAAGCTTTTTTGTAATATATATAAGGATACTTAAAACCTAAAATATAGAAAAGCAGAACGTTAAAATTTTACAGTCACATTCACTAAACAAATAAATATTTTAACCAATTCTTGTTGCCATGAAAATTTAAATCTGGCAGCCTATTTTACAAAATAAAGGTTTTTTTTTCAAAACAGGTATTTTGGATCCTTAAATCAGTAAATAATTTTTATTTTTCCCTGAAACTTCCATAAATAGGTTTTAATTTAGAAAAATCTTGAGCTTTTAAAGTATAGTTGTTTTTAATTCGTTTGTAAAACCTTTTTATATTTTAATAACTATTATGACAATAAAAAAGCAATAATAAATCTAGGTTTAAATAACAAAGCTATATTTTCATATTTCTTTATTAAAAGTCACTTACGTCCTTGAATTTATTCACATATTTTTTAAATTTTTGAGCCACACGTTGGTGCATGAAAAATTGGTTAATTTAAAATATTTTTATATTTAAATTTTTACCTAGTGCCATTTTGTTTACGTTTTTTTATATGCTAAGGAGTTTAATTTAACTACATTTTTAAGCATATTTTTAGAGAAGTAAACTTGTCCTATATAGTCAAAAAATATAGTATAATTTTTGTTACAGGCGACAAAGAGTTTACTCAAACGGTACTCTGGTTGTGGAGCAAACTCAGCGGAGCGAAGATGCAGGAACTTACACATGCCAAGCGCAAAATCGCCAAAGAAATTCAGCACGAAGAGATGTGGAAGTTCAAGTTATAGGTAATAACTTAAACTTATATATAAATAACTATTTATAATGAACTTTAAAATATCATCATTGCGTTAGTTTAAAATATATTACTTAAACAATTGTGGCTAAAAACTATATTAGTATACCGGGTGACCCACCGGGCTTGTAACAGCTGATTACATTCTCATTTACAAGGATATTATCTTAAAATTAAAAGAGTTTCTAAAGGGGATCCTAACCCTTCTTCAGAACTTAATTATTTATTTTTGCGACTTCCGATTTAACCGGAAGTAACTTTTTTTTTTCAAATACAACTCTGTATTTTTTACTAGCTTATCAGATTCGTCTTAAAACTATCTCTTTAACCATGTGTCACGATGTGACATTTTATTTTAATATGGCGTTAAAAAAGCATTTAAATAAGCTTCAAAACGCCATAATATGCAAAAAGTGTAGTATGTCAATTCAAAAGAACAGATGATATTTTACAATATATTTTACATTGTTTTAGTCTGGTTGATGTTAGTCAATGGTAACTAGATTCCACTACACTTTTTTCTCAATATAATAAATAAAGCCTATCGAAATTTTCAAAATTTAAAAATATTGAAATTTAAAAAAAATTTGGTACATCCTGTATCATCTTAAAATATATTTTTTATTAATTTACATACCGGTATGCATAACCTTCCATCAAATGTTTTCCTTTTTTAATTTATAAATAAAGCTGCTGGAAATTTTTAAAATTTTAAATAAAAAAATTAACCCAACGTTTTCATATTCTTTAGGCTTTATGATTCATTAATTTATTTTTTAATAAGCAGATGCGTAAAAGTATTGAAAAAAATGTAACTATGGTAAATGAAATTTATCATAGCCTTGACCATAAGTTTTAAGGCAATCCATTGGCGATATGTATATTTTAATTCGATAAAAAAAAGTTTTTATTCGGTTGCCAGATGGGTGAGGGTCGACTCTAATTCGGAATAATAATATATAATTAATATTTTTTTTCTAAAAGCATTTTTATTTGAAACACTTTCATTCTAAATATTTAAAATGATGTATTTTCACCCCTCTTTAACCTTTATCAGTTAGCCAATTTGGAGGTGTCAAATTACATTTAACCTTCTGAAATATTTATAACAAAGTGTCAAGGGGAATAATATCAGGAACGATACACGATTATTCTATTTTTGTAACATATCAGTTGTCAGATCTTTTGATTTAAAAGCGCAAAACACAAGACATACTAGTAATAATAATAATATAATAATAATAATAACCTAAACTTCCGAGGCTCTATCCGGAGTATAACGTGCGATTGGTTTTCCTGATTGTCGGCGTTTTGGGGGGCATAAAGGAAAATGTGTTGGGGGAGCTAAAGTGTATTCCCGCATGTCAACATTCACCCGACCAACTGGTAATAAAAATGCAGAAATCTGTTGTCCTTGGGTCCCTTCGTTTACTGAGGCAAATGAATTTGGCCGAAGATCACTGACCGAGCGGACGCGAGGAGTGGTCTTCGATACGGATGCCTTCCGCATGACGCCCTATGGGGTTGGAGCCATGAGATACTTCCTGTCGTATCTTATGTAAAATAATAATAATAATGATAATAATAATACAGCAGAACATAATGTCACCTAGAGCCCGACAACATGGATAGGGTTCCCACAGAGCTCAATGCCTTTGAAATCTGAAGATATCTGAGATAAGTGAATGTTCCCCTTAGTGGGAGTAAAAAGCCGTGTGACTTAAAATCATAATAATAATAATAATAAAATCCTTACTGTGTCGACATGCGACTTTACCAGTCATCATCATTCATCTAGGCGCATGGTAGTGTACCAGGGCAAGTTCCAGCCTGACGCAGGCAGTGTGTATATTACACAAACGGTTTTTAACGTATTTTCCTCCAATTATAACTTCGGTATTGTTTCACATAAAGGAATAAGATTTGGTATGTAAATTTACATAGGTATTTTAATTACCTGTGAAAAAATCAAGAAAGTTATAGCAAGTGGTTTCTAAGATATTCAATTAAAAATCGTCCATTTTATTACTGACTGACTAAATGACTCACTCATTGACTTTGTGGCACTTTCCAAGGGAATAAAAACTTGAAAATTGGTACGTAAGTGGGTTTTAGGGCACCAGCAAAGAAACAATTTAAAGAACTGCACGTTTTTACTCGGAACGCTCTGAAATAGGGACATATCATACATTAAGGGGGTAGTTTAAAAGTAGCATGTAGGATTTTATTCACTAAATTAAGAAAATTGCTCACCTATCAGATCCTAAAATAGGATCGATTTAAAAGACATTAAAATGAGCAAGTCTTGTATTTTATATTTAGTGTTAAGCTTAGATTCTACCTACAGACCAAGGAATACTGAGAAAAAACCATAAGATCCCCTTTCCAACTGTATTCAATTCACTGAACAGATCTCACCAAAACACTTATATTAAATAAGGTCCAGGTTCCTATTCAAAAATCTTGCCTCTTAAGTAGTGAGATCTACAATTAGACCAAGTTATGTCCAGAATTTTGTTTCACTCTTTTTTTAATCATCCGTCCGTATTAGTGGAAACAAAACTGTCTGTACTAATGAAAAAAAACATTTATTTATACAAAAAGATCAGTTAAAAATTTTGCCAGTAAGGAATTTTAGATCTCAGTACCGTAAGATGCCGAGATTTTTTGAAAAGAACTTGGTCCTTATTTTGCTTAAGTGTTTTTGGTGGGTCTATTTTACTTTAACAAAGTTTGGTTTTTGTGTTTCATTTTAAAGAAAAAATCACCAACAAATATAAAACTATTATATTAATCCCGCCTTTTAAATTTTAAAATATTTTTCGCATGTGTAGAAAACAATATGCTATTTATAAAAGCGGTGAAACTAACACTTTAATATTTCTCACTGTTAAGGATTGTAGAGAATGTAACCTTTATGTCTGCCTTGTCGTCGGTTTTACTTTGCGGTCACATTAGGTGCTAATGCTAAAGTTTGCACTGACGCATTGTAGGATTAATATCAAGCTTGCGACAGAAATGGAAAACATTTTTCGACGCAAAGGTGTAATGAAATGTCTTTAAAGCAAACATGATATGGGAAAGTCATTCCTTTTATTAAATTTAATAGAATTTATTTTTAGTTGAGTGACAATTTTATGAAACTTCTATTTATTTTAGTTGTAGACCAGATAATATCCACAAGATATCCTACTCATAAAAATAAAACTCAGTAATCACAAACTACTTAGCCCCAAGCTATTTGCCTTTCTGAATATTGAATTAAATTTCAGACACAAAAGATCCACAGTCGCTTTTTGTAGGTAATTTTGCAGTTTCTGTTCCAAAAAAAATTGCCAGTATAATTTCTTCCTTGGCTCCCACTAAAGCAACACGACGTGCATCCACTCTCATCCATCCCTTTATAGTTCAGCAGGTAAAGCCCTAAGCTTTTTATTTTATCTATTCGTTTTTTCTAACTTCTCTGGAATCATTTGTAGAAGCTGCTGCCTGCAGATGTATTTTACCTCTTTTCAAACTACAAAATCTTTAAGTTCCGTGTTATGGATTTCCCCATATTTCACTTGTAACATTACTATATTGGCTGTCCCAAGTTTTTAAAAGCTAACTTTTGCTGTGAAGTGTTTGACAATGTTCGTTGGTCTCTTTGTTTCAATAATTTGTATTTTCAACTCATTCACTCGTTAGTAGCAAAGATGATTGCCAAGATTTATCCTAAGCAAAAAAGTTATAAACATCTATCTGGCAGATTCATACTTAAAAGGAAGGGGTATCTTGTAGACGCTGGTAAGAGATGGTCCTAACAAACAAAAAAACTTATTTTAATTGTAGTTCTGCATTTCCCCATATTTCACTCAATACGTTACTACTTATGAACTGTCCAAAGTTTTTTAACAGCTAACTTTTTTTGTGACGTGTTAGACAATGTTCATTGGTCTCTTTGTTCCATTAATTTGTATTTTCAACCCATACACTCGTTAGTAGCAAAGATGATTGCTAAGATCTATCCTAAGCAATAAAAGTTATACACATCTATCTGGCAGATTCATACTTAAAAGGGAGGGCTATCTTGTAGAGATGGTCCTAACAAACAAAAAAAATTATTTTAATAGTAGTTTTACACTCATCAAATATTCTGCATTATCAAAATATAAGGTCAAGTTTTTCAAATACTCCGGAATGAGTGAAAATTAACATTTGTTTGCTTTAAAATGTTTATAAAGGTAAGAAAATACTCATATAACTATAAAAATTTGAAAAATATTATCTAAACTAAAAAAATTAATTAAAAATGTGTAAAATCTTCCCAAACTGAACTGGACCTTAGCCATCTAAGATTTGCAGACGACATAGTTCTGGTTGCTAATACCCCTGCAGAACTACAACGACAAATAAATGCACTAAATGCGGCTAGTAACGAAGTAGGTGTCAAAATGAATCTAGCAAAAACTAAAATAATGTACAACGAACTGGCACACGAGCAAGACCTTCTAATAAATGACACAAATATAAAAATAGTAAAAGAATACATATACCAGGGCCACCTGATACACAAATCAGGAATCCTACTACCAGAAATCAACCGTAGAATCAAGTTAGCATGGAGTGCATACAGAAGAAATTCAGTTACATTAAAACTAGAATGCCACTTCTACTAAAAAAGAAAATATTTGACCAGACTCTTAAAACAGATATCACAAGAAAACTCCAGGTAGCACAACGAGCAATGGAACGCAACATGCTGGGAATAACAAATAGAGACCGCAAAAGAATAGACGACAGAGAATCCAGGTGATAGATGTGATCCGCAGAACCAAATCTCTTAAATGGCAGTGGGCAGGACACCTGGTAAGAAGAACAGATAATATATGGACCACCAAAATTACAAGGGTAATCTCGGGGCACTAAGAGACCTAGGAGACCACACCTGAGATGGGACCATGGCATTAGAAAACTCGAAGGAACAAATTGGGCCCGTATAGCCAACAACAGAGAACAATGAGCCAGCTGAGAGATAGGTATATGGTTAGGTAAGGGAGGCTACACCATAATTGGAAAGGGTTGAATAAAGCTGCAAATGATGATGATGATGATATATATGTGTGTGATTTTCAAGTGATGCTTCTTTGACGGCTACTTGACTTGGAAAGCCAAGTTATCAGCCGTCTGTTGAATTAAAGTATAAGAGAAACAAAAAACCCTATTCATTCGAAAATAAAAGATCCATTAACCTAGCTATTTTTTCTTGGGGACTTTAAGAAGATATTTATAGCTTGTGCACTGTTTTTGTTTTTGGTTTTGTTTTCTAAATAGATGTGCGTCATTTCTAAGGAAGTTTTTTTTTATATAAAAAAAGTAATAGTTTACACGCGCCTGTTTTTTTTTCATATTTTTTTTATTTTTTAAATGCCTTATGGTGATTTTACTGATTTAACTTTCAAAGGAACTAGTTACAGTATCTAACATCTTAAAATAGTACTGTTATATGCATTCTGTAAAGATAAATCATGTTACTTTGGCCTCTTCAGTAATTGTTTTTATACTCAAAACCACAATTTTACTTATATTTGAATATTTAGTTTATTTTACGCCGTAAATACATTTATTTCTATTGTTTATTTGTTTACTTCGCAGTAATATTTTTTTTATATTCAATGTTTTTTAAAAGCATTTAAAAAAAAAGCATACTTTTTTGAAAAAAAGACACACATTGAATAATTTCTTTAAAAAATACTTTATTAAAATAACAAAAATAACAGGGATACATTTTTAAGAATTCTTTGATTAAGCATCAGCATTCGTTCAGTCTGCATCAGTGGTACCTAAAAAAAAAGTAATAAAAAAAATAAAATCCGATGTTCCATCTGTTTATTTAAAATCCAATTCATAAATTTTCATAGGTCCTTTGCACTCGTGATATTTTTCTTAGGGAAGGATTTAAACACTTTTTTTGTACTACGAGTATAAACCTTACACATTCCGGTTTGTGCTTACTTTCACCAAATAGAATATATATTTCACCTCGCTAATGTTTAGGATAATGGTGTTAGGTAGTTTCGGAAAATGTCACTCTAAGGTGTATTTAGAATTAATGAAGGTGCCATTTCGGCATTATTTTGTCGTCTACCCCCATAAAATAAGAGAAACGGGCAGTGTTTTTGCATAGAAAGGGATATTACACTTCCGGTGGGTTTAATAAAAGTCTGATTTGGTATTCAATAAACATTCTTAAGATGGACAGATAGTGTAAGAATCATGTATTTTTATTTTAATAAAGCCGTAAATAAAAATTAACAATTAATTATCAAACGAAACATAAAAACTAAATATTAAAAGTTCTTAAAAAGCCCTTAAAAATAAAAAAAAAAAATAAAGTCAAATATTACAATGTTAATGAGACCCATGGGCCTGTTTTTTTTAAACTACTTTTTCAAAAATCTTTAAGGGCTTTTATTTGAAGGACAAAAAACAACCAATTATTTTTCGGAACCAAAATTTTACAGCTTCATTCGCCAACTGAGGGTATTCCTGCATCTTTTGGTCCAAAATTCGTCCGGGTTCTGGGAAAAAATTGCAGCTTGAACATTCCATCACTTGATATTTCAATAAGTTGTTCTTTCATGTTTATTGGTATTTCAGCATGTTAAAAGGGAAAACGGCTAAAAACGGATTCAGTATCCATCTGCAACTTTTCGTAACTGTTTTGAATTTCTTCGGGGAAATAATCACAGAGTTTTTGTTTTAAATTAAGCAAAGTAACTTGCATGCCTGCAAAAACTTTTTCCCAAAATTTGTAGCATTGTAACATACATTTTCTATAATTTCCTAATGCACTGGAAGAATCGAGCTGCTTTTTGCCAAGTGAAGTTGACCATAAATCGTTTTTTCTTATAAACCCCTTAATTTTACCCTGTGGCTGTAATTATATTAATGTCGCGACCTTGCAAATTACTGTTCAAAATATTTAATTGTTCGAAAATATCAGAAAGGGAAACCTAGTTTCAAAAGCCAAATAGGATCGGAAAATTGATTTTCATATGGGGACTTTCATCTTTCAAATACATTAAAAGCTCTGTTTTAAGTGAAATACTCTTTTAAGACGTTCCCCCCTTGAAAGCCACCTTACTTCGGTGTGATAAGAAGATTTTGAAATATAGCACCCATGTCTTCGCAGATTTTTCAAAAAATAGGGGTTTCCTTTTGGAATTTACAACTTTAATGATGGTTTTCATAACACAGTCCATTTCAGGGGGGTAAAGCTTTTAACGCCAGAGCTTCTCGATGTAAAAACAATGTCTCCTGTGGCATTAGGCATTATTTTTTTAATCTGACGACAAGACCAGATTGATGTCCTGTCATAGCTTTAGCGCCATCCGTGCATATAGCAATACATTTTCCCCAGTCAATAACATATTTACTTGTGCGTTTCACAAAACTGTCAAATTTAAACTTTTTCCAGTGGTATTGGTCCCCAATGGGGAACAAAATAAAATATCTTCTGAATGCCATTTTTTTATCATATCTTAAAAACGTAATAAATTGGGCACATTTAAAAGATATACCCGGGTGGATTCGTCCATTTGAAGAGAGAAGTACGTGCATTTATTAAGATTTTCCACAATTTGCGCTTGAATATCTTCTGCCATATCACTAATTCTTCTTTGGATAGTATTATTTGACAGAGGTATTTTTTTTAATTTTTGCAGCCTCTTTTCACCGATCATTATATGTACCATTTCAACAGCTGCTGGCAAAATCAGATTTTCAGAAATTGTGTGCGGATTACTAGTTTTGAACGCGATAAGCAACTTTATAACTTGCTAATAATGTTTTTTCGTTAGTAGTGGTTGCCAATTGAAAGTATCTTGCTGTTTGTGAAGGACGTTCAGCTTTCTTTCAAAGAATTCTAGGGGTTTTTGTCTTTTTTATCTGGATGTTTGCTATTTAAATGTCAAGTAACTTTGATGGCTTTATGCTTTCGTTTGACAATACTTTCCACAAATAACACATTGTGGTTTATTGGAAATAATGGTAAAACCATATTTAAGATAATCATCACTGTAAAGTCTGTTTTTTTTTTTTATTACTGCCACTTTCAGACGTAGATGGTTCTGCACTTTTTTTTAAAAAAACTTATCCATAATTTGTAATTTATCGTAGACGTAAATAAGTAAAAGGGAATACGTAAGTCGCAAAATATTTACTCATTACTTAATACCGCTGCATTCGCCAAACGCGCTGTTTCCAACTGAGGTCTCATTGCACATCGCCGCTTATATAAAGCCGAAACGAGGCTACGAGAACGTTCCAGAGTGCCATCTACTAGCGAAGTAAGGAGTAGAGCCTTCGCGAATATCATGAAAAGTATTGGATGTAGACACAAACAAAGATGTCGCGGTGTACAATGTGCAGTCGACTTTTATTATTTATTTTTATTGTAAATGCTAGTCTGGCAGAAGTACTACTAGTTTACTAGTGGAACAGATCGCAATTATTAAAATAATTGTTGAATTTTTTAAATGTTTTAGTTTAAACTTAAACAGTAAAGTAAAATAAAATTTGAGAAACCATCAGTTGTAAATTAGGCACGCTATTTTTTGTGCTATTTTGGTTTGGGTGATGAGTAGGGGGGCGTGAAAATTTTTTTAACAAAAAGGGGGCGCGCTTTAGATAAGTTTGGGAAACACTGGTGTAATTTAATGATGACAAAAAGCAAAATACTTATGTGGCTTTTTTTTAAATATTAACATTTTATTTTAATAAATGTATTTAGTAGCTAATCCAGGTGTTCTTAGTTTGATATAAAAAGTCTCACCTAAATATCGTTACCCAAAAAAAAAAGATTTTTTAATTTAAAAACATTAGTTTTGGAAAAATGTCCATAAAAAAACTGAAATTTTTAAGGTTTTGCTATGCAGGTACTTTTTTACTCTAAATTATGAATGATTGGCCCTTTTAATAGCAATTTATGATTTCGTAGTCATTTTGATTTTAGGCTTAAAAAAATTAATTTTTATACAATTTTCTGGCTCAATTTTACTAAAAATTAATTTACTTTTGGAATTATGTCGTTTTTTTTCTTATGTTAATGAGTGGGTTAATTAAAACTTCACAAAAAGAGTCACAAAAAGAAATGTCTCCTCCAGTGACTAATTTAGTTAATTTTGTACAAGTTTTTACTTTAGCTTGAATTGCGACATCTTTTAGCTGAGACAGCTGCCGATATACTATCTCTCTTGCACTTCAACTTACCCATAACGCTATTCACTCGCACTTATGTATTAAGTTTTTGATCACCTGGTAGGTAGAATGTGCTAACGAAATGATCTGTCCCTTTGACAAAAGTTCCTTTTATATATAAATATTGTTTTTTTTTAATTTTACAGTGTCGGTTTTGCCCCGGTATCTTTTAGCCAGGTCTGCGTTTTTGTATTTAAATATTATAAAAAAAATCATTGTACAGGTTTTCATAGTGCCTCAAATACCTAACCTAAAATGTCTGGTTCAGAAGCTTAATAACTAACCCCTATACTTACAACATTAAAAATGACGATTTTTTAAACATCTCATCCCTATTTCATTCTCCAAGAAAAGTAATTCCAAAAAATGTTAAAACATATCAGTTTTAATCGTAATCAATAACCTAAATACAAATTTTCATACTTCTTAGTTCAAAAATAAAAACGATTTATACAAACTTTTACGCACCATTCTTTACCTTTAGGAGGGGATCTCCCTAAAATCATTTTTTATTTGACGTCTTCTACTCATAACCTACCTCTGTGCTAAATTTTATCTTAATAGATCAAGAGATTTAGCAATTAGAATTAGTCAATAATTATGCGGTTAACAATGGACCAACAATTGAAAGACACGAAAAATAGTCATTCTTGATAAAAAAATCTGCTTGTCAAAAAATATGAACTACAATGAGAAGTTAGATTGTTATCATACAGGGCGTCTCAAAAATGTAATACATAAAATGAAACAAGAGCAAACTGTCGTTTTTTGGCCTTTTAACGTGAAATGATAAATAAAAAGCTTGCTCCAAATTTATTTCTTATCTTGATTTCAAACTTACTGAAAATAATTTGAATTTATGAAAAATAAAAAAAAAACATTTTTGCAAGTACGCATTTTACATTTAATTTTTTTTTTAATTTTACATTTTTTCCATTAAATATTTATTTTTGTATTTTTTTATTTTATTGTAAAGGTATTATTCAAGTAAAACTAGTAAAATGCGTACTTGCAAAAATGTTGTTTTTTTTTTAATTTTCACTAAATTCAAATTTTGTTTAGTAAGTTCGGAATCAGGTTAAGAAGTAAAAAAAAGTTTTTTATTTATTATTTCACGTTAAAAGGCCCAAAAATGACTATTTGCTCTTTTTTGATTTTAAGTTTTTGCATTTTTGAGACGTCCTGTATAATAAAATTTATTTTCATTTTGTTCATATTTTTCGAAAGCAAAATTTTATCAAGAATTACTTTTTCGTATCTTTCATTTGGTTCATTTGTCTCTCGAACGCATCCGACATACGTATATATAAATATTTATATATTATATATATATATATATATATATATATATATATATATATATATATATATATATATATATATATATATATATATATATATATATATAAAATATATATATATTAGGAATAATGAAAGGGCAAAAAATGATTTTATAGTTTATTATAAATAATATTAAATATGACGTTTCGTCTTTTTTTTTTCATGATTAGCCTATTTTTCTTCTTAATATGAATCTGAAGTTTTTATCTAATTTTTATAGCTATAAATCCAGTTAACAACCATGTGTCACGAGTTATGCTTAAGCAAAAAACAAAATATTGTATAGTATGACGTAATGCGCAAAAAACGAGAGAGTGGTGACACTTTATATAAAATGTTTTTATTACTTGTTTCGGGCAAGTGTGATACATCTTATTTTAGTAGGACTTTTAAAAAACGCAATAAAAAAATCTAACAGTCCTTTGTCCCTTAACTTACCTTGCTAGAAAAAGTGACAGCTAAATGATAAACTAAAAAAGATGGTATATTTTAGCAATTTTTTAAAAAAGATAAATTATTAAGACAGTATATTTTTTAAATGGGCAGAAACATAAGAAAAATGCTGACATAACTTACAATTTAATATAAAACTTAAGTTATAAATAATACAAAGAGAATAGCATATAAATTACTCTCCAGACCAAGACAGAAGTAAGATAGTGTAAGATAATTTAAATAATTGTGGCTACGAAAGCGCTTTTGGAGAATTCAACTTGAAATTGTCCGAATAAAATGGTAAATGGCTTTAGAACTGAGAGAGATAAACGAGCTCGTAGTTCTGTTGTAAATTTTATACAGAAAGATTAGTACAGTTGCCCCTTATAGAAGGATTTCCTAAATTATAAAACAATTAAATTGTAATGTGAAAAAGCCAGATTATTAGAATTATCTGGTTACATATATATATATATATATATATATATATATATATATATATATATATATATATATATATATATATATATATATATATATATATATATATATATATATATATATATATATATATATATATATATATATATATATATATATATATTATATATACAGGTTTGAAATGGTGTAAAAAAATTGGGGGTGATAGTACTCCTAAAAATAAAAAAAATTTCCTTAAGAAAAGGGGAAAATGATATTGGGGGAGTTGGGGGCACTAAAAGGGGTAATTTTAAAAAAACGGTTTTTTAAAATTATGGGAAAAAACGAGATAAGATTTCAAAAAAATCCTCGCCATAAATTTGACTCTAAATCAAATGGTGATACAAAAAATTTTTTGGAAAATGGGAAAGGGTAGTTTTTGCAAGGTTGGGGGTTGTTTCGTGAATAACTTTTTTAAAGATATTTTTTTCGCAACGTGGGCATTTTTGAAAACTAATATTTTTCCTATAAAAAGGACTTTGTTGTACATCGCCCAGAGCGATGGTTTTCGAAAAATTAAGGAAAAAATTTTTCTTGAGGGGTTTAACTGGTTAATCACATAAACTTATGAATGTTATGGCGTTTCAAAAATCAAATAATTAATTAAAAAATTAAAAAATTTCATTTTTTTAAAACATCTTATTGTTTAAAAAACGAAATAAACTGAATACCAAATTCCTTATTAAAATAATGCATACCTTAATTAATTCATAGTAAATGTTCAAAGTGACCACCATTCATTTCAATAGACATCTGCTCTTCTTCTACGATCTGCCCCCTTGGGGAATACCCCGGTTTTTTGTACGAATTTGATTGGAAAGTCAATAATGCGTTGCCGAGGTTTCGATTAATCGGCACTGGAAAACCCAGAGTTTTCAAGTCCCCAGAAGTAGAAATTAGGGGATTAAGATCGGGGGATCTTTTGGCAGCTTGTGGACCACGTCCTATCAAGCCTCTCAAAACTTGGTTAAAATGTTTCCCTCCCCCTAGCGGAAAATGAGCTTGCCCATCATGAAAATACATGATCTGCCTCTGTGCTATGGGAACTTCGTCCAAAAGTGCTGGTAGATCATGTATTAGAAATAATAATTTGCCCATTTAGCCTAAAATGTTTATTAGTATAAAAATAAGTGACTTTGAAAGGTGTAAAATTAAC
Source organism: Listronotus oregonensis (assembly GCA_019359885.1). NCBI lineage: Eukaryota > Metazoa > Arthropoda > Insecta > Coleoptera > Curculionidae > Listronotus > Listronotus oregonensis. The sequence goes on from JAHBCN010000677.1 coordinate 97,824, forward strand.
CCCTCAGGGGAAAAAAAAAAATTCCAAAAGTCTATCGCCAAAAATTTCCCCGCCCAAACGTTAACTGAGAATCAAGATTTTGGTATCGATTTAAACAGCATGAAATTTTCATCAGACAGTGATGTGTATTATGGTAATTAAAAATTTCTTTCTTGAAAACCCCGTTCACCCGGGCATAAAAATTTCCAAGGGGGGGTTTTTTGGGAGTTTTCTTAATAACCAACGACAGAAGATGACTCGAGCGGGATAGTTGCCGGAGCAAGGTTTTCCCCCTTTTGGGAGGGAAGGATAGGAGTTAGAATGAAGAGTCATCCCAGAATGGCGACTCAGGTTTTCCCGCACTGCAATTCTCCCCCCGATATCCCCGGATTTTCCCTCTACATGTGCTAAAATGCGCTCCTCAACATCAGGTGTAGTACCGCAAAACCCACGGTCTTTTTTTTTCGGTTCAAATGAACCTGTATCTCTTAGGCGCTGATGAATTTCGAAAATATCCGGTGAGAAGGTGTCGATTTGGATATTTGGACATACAAGCGTTCTAAGACCCCCCCATTCGTTTCCATAAATAAAATGCATATCTGCCAATTCATAAAGGTATTCATATTTTAAATTTTATTTTAGCAATTCAAAACATAAACTGAAAAAAATATTTTGGAACCAGAAATGTTTTTTGCGTACATGGAAATAAATAAAATAAAGAGTACCTTCAATGAATCAATAAATATGCATTAAATAAGGAATTTTAGATTTTGGGTTTTTTTCGTTTTAAAGCAATAAGAAGCAACCCCTCGAGCAAACCTTTGGTTCAATTTTTCGAAAACCATCGTTGGGGGATGTGCAACAGAAATATTTTGGTAGGAAAAAGTATGTAGTTTTCAAAATGAACCCGTTGCGAAAAAATATCCTGAAAAAAGTTATTCACGAAACAACCCCCTACCCTTGCAAACACCCTTTCCGATTTTCCCAAAAAATTTTTCAGTATCAATTTGATTTAGAGTCAAAATTTATGGCAGAGGATTTTTTTTGAAATCTTATTCGTTTTTTTTATAATTTCAAAAAAAACCCTTTTTTAAATTCACCCCCTTTTAGTGCCCCTAACTTTCCTTAATATGCATTTTCCGCCCTATCTTTTAGGAACTTTTTTTACTATTTTTAGAATTTCTATCACCCCCAATTTTTTTAACCATTTATAAATGCTTAATTTTAGAAAGTTTTGGGCTTAAAGTAAAACGATTTTCCAATTTCGCTCAAAAGAGCTTTTTTTAAATAACTCCAACAATACTGGAGATACGAAAAAAAATGACCAAAGTACTGAATTATGGATTTTTTCAAAACAAAGACTTTTTATTTTATAGGTTTTTTTGTACGATAAATATTTGGCCAGATATGGCCATTTAAAGCCTCTATTTACGAGCGAGCACCACCTTATTCTAACCTTTATACTCATCCCATTTTAAAACTAAGGGACTTAAAAGGATTTAATTTACATAGCTCTGTTGCTTTTAAAAAACCCTACAAAATTATTTTTGAAAAAGCTTTCTATCATTAAAACTAAAGGAGCTATTAGAATAGCCCACTTCGGAGCATAATCTTCGATATAACCGGTATACTTTACACTTTTACCGGTATAATTTTTGCATGTTATTCTACTTTTTTTCCTATTTATATTTATTATATTGGTTAATAAGAATTGCAATGTTGTAAGGGGTGGTTTTTAAGGATTGAAAAGTTGCAAAATGAAATTAGTAGATATTTTAAGCAACATCATTCTAAAATTAAATCACTATGATAAATTAATTATTTTTTGGAGTTAATATTTTTTTACTTTAAGCTCTTACAAGGGTTGATTTTTAAGGTTTAAAATATTTTAAAATTGTATTCCAAAGCGTAAAACAATCATTAATCAAGTAATCCAAACCAACTTTTACCCATCTTAAGGTTTAAAATGTTATTTTATAAGTTTTGACAATTAAAGGTAGAGTAGTAACTTCGTTATTAATGGTGATTTTTAAGGGTTAAAACGTTACAAATATAATGTAAGATATAACTCACAACATAAAAATATATTCATTCTACATGTTCAGCTATGATTTTCATTTACATAAGGTCTATTTCTATGTTTTTTTTTAACTTTGTAGCATAAGGGGTGGCTTTTACCCCCAAAAATAAAAAGCACACCTTAAGCATATATAAACTTTGATCTAGAGGGTAAAAGCAACTTAATTCCAAATTTTCATAAAAATTTAAACTGTACAAAAAAATCCGGAGGTCAAACACCTTTTTTCTTCCCACACAATGTACTAAGAGTATTTGGCGAGTACCCAACAAGGACTTTTTAATTTATAAAACCATCTAAACAATATAGAACATATTATATCTACTAAAAAATTTTATAATAAAACAAAACAAGCAATAAATGTTAACTCGATTTACCACTTAACTCGTTATCCCTCCAACAAACAAGTTAAATGATTTATTGGCTTATTTACATCTCGATTTTCACCATCTATTATTTGTTACAGTGCCCCCAAAAATACTGCCAATCAATCCGATGACGGACCTGCTGCGTGAAGGGATGAGAGCGGCAATCACATGTCAAATCATGGAAGGGGATCTACCAATAACATTTCGCTGGGAAAGGAATGGAAAGGTTCGATCTATTTTAACTTTGTTAAAAGTTGTTGTCAATAAAAATAAAGTGATAAAATTGACTTAAACTGGCAATAGGTTTTTTAAAATACAATTTACCAAAATAAAGGATATGTTTTTCTTGATAAAATTTGTTTATTATATTTAGTTTAAGCCCATAAAATTTTTTTAGAAATAATTAAATATTTAAATTTTTGATGTGTTGTATTTAGCAGGTAATAAAAGAATTTTTCCTAACTTAGGTAGACCCTTTATGTCTATTAAAGGATTCGTAAAGTCTTAGCAGAGTTTTCAGTTTTAGTACGCGCCTATCCCAAAGAAGAAAGAAAAAAAAAATAATTTAATTAAAGCGTCAAAAAATATTGTCCAGTTTAAAGCCTTTAAATCAGTCAAGTCATTTAACTTTCTGGGCGTTACCTGGTATAAATACATTATATAACAGCATTAAAAAAAGCTGATTATTGATTCCACGCTTGCAGGAATTCTTCCTTCTCTTCCCTACCCACGGGCTGTGGGGTGTATACCGCTCGTTTATAGGTATTATCACGGCTTCTTTTTTGAAAAATTAGCCAGTATAATTTCTTGTCTGGAAGTTCCCAAAAGATTTACACGTAGGGCCACTTTCATGTATCCCTTTATTGTTTAACTTGAGAGGCTTCGAACTTCCCACTTTGTTTATTCCTTCGACTTTAGAGTATCTAGACTGCCTGTAAAGGTTTTTCCGTTTTTTCCAAATCTTTAAATATTTTAGTCCTATCATAATAAACTACCTCTTACTACACTTAAGACACCCACGATACATTTGTACTTAGGCTTTAAGCCCTAGAGAACTGCTCCAAGATAAACAAAAAAAATATTGAGCATTTTTGTTGGTTGATTGGTTGGTTGGTTAAGCGGGGTTGGTGGCGTGCCCACATTTGCACTGCAGCCTGTTGGCTTATTGTGCTCCCCTTTCTTGTTATAAAGTCCGCTTCTCTTTTTTAGGTCTAATAGATTTTTACCAAGATGTTCATGCGGAAGAGAAATTCCGCTCTGTATATTTGCGAACAGTAAGTGTCTTCTGTACGTCAGTGCATTGCAGTCCTTTAATATGTGTGAGGCTGTTTCCCTTCTCTCCTCGCAAAGCCTGTATATTGTGCGATAGTTATGTACACCCATTTTCTACAAGTGGTTTCTTAAATGACTGTGGCCTTTCAAAACTCCTACTACTTGTTTAAACTCAGTGCATTCCAGAAGAAAGACCTTGGACCTCTTGGAAGGGTTGTCTAGTGTTGCCTTCGCATGTCTTTGACCGAGTTATGCATTCCAACAATCCAGATGTTCATTTTGGGGACCATTTGTCTATTGTTGTTTTTATCGCCTGTTTTAATAGTCCGAGGACGGGCTCTGCGTAATTAAAATTTCTAAATGAGCCAGCTTTTGCTAGTTCATCTCCTTTTTCATTGCCTTGTATTCCCGTATATCCAGGAGCCCAGAGAAGTTCAATCCTGTTGTTCCTAGTGGCAAGCTTTTAAGGGTTTAGCATTTTTTATTGTAAGTAATTTATTCAGGGTAGCCTATTAAAAATACGTAATGCAAAAATTTATGATTTACTTTTTAAATTTAATAAATAAATATACGATTTGTATTAACTTTATTATTCTTTTAAAATAACACAGCCTCACAAGATAAAAAAAGTTGTAGGTCCAAAAGACTTGATTAGGTTTATGGGGTCGCTAAATCAGAATCCGGGGTCAGTTTAACCCAATCAGATCAGAGTCCAATAACAAAAAAATTAATGGTCCGAAAGACTTAACCATGGCATCTTTATGTTTTTGAGGTCGCCTAATTCGAATCCAGGGTTAGTTTGATCTTATCAGGTCAAGAACAAGGGCATTTAAAGGTCAAATCTACAAAATTAATCGCAACCAAATTTGAAGAGTGTATACTTATGATTTGAGGTTGCTGAATACGAACACGTGGTCAAATCTGTAAAATAAGGCGTGTTGTTAAATTCATCGATGAATCGTGCGCACTAATCGCTGTTTCATCAAGCCGTTTTTAAATTAATTGATGGAAAAGCGCTAAAGAAAGATGGCCTTGTTTTAGTGTATATGGACAAGATAAACTAGCGGTAATTTAATTGACGTCACGATGGATTTTAGCGCTAAAATGATAAATTTAACAACACGCCTATTATAGTTTTAATTTGACCTTAAAATATCTCTTGACATACCCGATGGGTTCAAACTTCCACGGATTCATTTCAGCAACCTCAAAACATAATATGCCTTTAAATTTGTGCGAATAATTTGTCGATTTACTAAAATGCCCTTGATCCTGACCTGATGAGGTCAAACTGACCCCGAATTCGGATTCAGCTAACCCAAAAACATGAGATACCATAGTCAAGCCTTTCAAACCTTTAATTTGGATGCGATTAATTTTACAACTTTGACCTTAAAAAGCCATTGACCGACTGTATGGGTTAAATTGACACGTTTTTACATTGACCTAAAAACGTAAAGATTCACCCAAATAGGTCAAGTCTTTCGGACCTTTAACCTTTTTTATTTTGTGAGGCTGTGTAATATACCCAATAAAACTTTTTGGCAATTCCTCTAAATCCTACGAAAAAAAAAAGTTTCTTGTTCTCACACTATATTAGCTTTATTTTTTTTTAGCTCAAAGCAATCTCTGTCCAAGCAAATAATTTTCTTTACAATACAGGGTCTTTTAAACAACTTTTAATGGGAGATTCCTTAGCCAATATAAGAAAAAAAAATGTTATATAAATATAGTTCCTAGTTAGCCCCATTTTTAATATAAATAACAATTTTTAGAATTATCGAAATTTTTTATTTATTTTTAAAATAAGATATATGAAATTGCTCTCTAATTATCGCAAAATTATTTAAATTATTTGCAACATGCCGTTATATCCCAAAGGTCATCAAATAAACCAGGGTAAGAGAAATAGGGTACAGTTGGCCTTTTTATTTTTATTTGTTTTTATCTTCTTTTTTTTTAAACTTAATAAGTAAAAAACCTTAAATTTGCCTTATCTTAATTTGTTACATTATACAGAAATTATTCAGTTCATCTCTTCTTATGAGGTTTTTTTCCTAGAGGAAGAAACTCCATAAAACATTGTAACTTATATTTTCAAAACTTCCTTAATACCTGTATTAAACCCTATGTTAACAAGTATACTACTTGTAGAACACGAATTTCTCACAGTAATTGGGTTTTAGAATTAATAAAGAACATTGTATGCTGCAGACTTCTTAAAATAATAAAATAAGACCAAAATGTTTCAATATCCCGCAAAATTTTTACAGTACTGCGGGCTTCTTTAAATAGATTGGAAAGTCACTATATTTATCAATTTTTAAGGTAAAATATAGAGTAGACCCACACATAAATTTTGGAAAAGAGCCGATATGGAAAAGTACGATTTATTTTCATTTTTTATATCCGACGTTTGCGTGAAGACAGTAAACCGATGGCAACAGAGTATTAAAATTAATGTTGGTGGCCTGTAATATAATGGTTTTAGTAATATATTGTATCTATTATATAAAATTTACCAATACGAAATAAAACAGAAAATAAGAAGCTTAACTGATATTTATTATTAGGTATTTTTAAATCCTAGCGATTTATTTTTTAAAACACTAATGGCTGTTTGTACAGGGTAACAAGGACTAAACAGTTCTATATTTGTAGCTTTCTTTATATTAAATAAAAAATCTAAAATAGTCACCTCGTTAATTGAAACAAAAAATATTTGATATAACATTAACGTTTTCGTAATGGGACACCTAATTTCTTGGTTTGTTTATAAAGCAGTATGTTTTATTCGTAACATTTTAGTTTAAAGGATATAAGGATTTTTTATTAATTTTATTAGTAATAAAAACAATTTATTTTATGTAAGAAATTTGCGATTTAATTAAATTAAAAATTAGAAAAAGGTAACAATAATATACCTGAAATGCCAAATTTCAAAAAACCAATATTCTGTAAAAGCCTTGCGTTTATTTCTTATTTTAATACATATTGGTGAAAAAAACGTATTTAATAATATTACCAATAGAACCAAAACAACTTTAATATTTATGAAGTTCAATACTGCTGTTTTTATTACTAAAGCAAGGCTGGTTTCTCCATCAGCAAAATGATGATTTTATGTCGTATCTTTTTCCACTCAATTCAAATTATTTACTTTAAGATTCTACTAAAAAAATATACAAGAATATTTATGTAATTTATTTTATACAAGGAAAATCACAAACATGGCCCAATTAAGTCCTCATTGGATGACCTTGTACAATGTAGTGCTAATCTGTGTTTAAAAAAAAATCTTAAATGGTATTCATAAAATAATTTTAGAAATATCCAGCAGTCAGCCAAGTTAAAATTATTATATTGGTCCAACTCTTTTTAATCGATAAAGTACTAGTTAAACCACACTCTGGAATTTAAACCAGAGTTATGTCATTGTTAAAAGGTAATGTCTTTTATCTCATCGGTAATATCCTATTTTAAGTATTTATTCTTTTTCATGTTACTGTGGTGCCATACTCGTAATAAAAGCGTAGGCGCCCTCTCACACATATCTCTGTTGCGTACCAACTGCTAAGCTAAAAAAACTCCAATGGACAATGCGAGAATCGAATCCGGCTCTTCACAGTGGAAGGCTGGTACGCTTGCCTCTACACCAGCTTGACCACTAAGTACACAGCCTCAAAAAGAAAGTTGAAGGTCCGAAAGACTTGACTGCATGTTTTAGGGTCGCTAAATCGAATCGGGGTCAGTTTGACCCTATTAGGTCAGAGGCAAGGGCATTTCAAGGTCAAATCATAACCAAATTTAATGAGGTCAAACTGACCACGGATTCGTATTCAGCGATCTTAAAAACATAAGCATACACTTTTCAAGATCGGAATTGTTATTATAGTATTCTATTACAAAATATCCACAGCCAATCTCCTTTATGTATTTTACATAATTTGAGTTGAGTATGACGCTCTCTTTATTAACATTTTTTATTCTAATTTTAAAGTTTATAATTTTATCCCAGGTTTTATGATTTAAGTCTTTAGAGTTTTTAAATACCGCATGTTATAGCATTAAAAACGCCACTAACGTTTTTTTTAGGTTTATTTTGTTAATTTATACATTTATAAATACACAAATATACATGCAATTTATTAATTCTTTTGTTTATATTAAATATAGAAAATTACTTTGTTAATGTGTTAAACCTTTTTTTTTTTATTTTTGTGCAGGGTAATTTTTTTTTTAATGTTTGATTGATTTTGAATGCAAAATCCCGAACTAAATTATTTTTTGATAAATACTTAACCTTTAAGTTATGCCCTGTTGCCAGCTTTGATTTTTACCCCTTTGTTAATTATCCCATTGTTAAGTTCGTTGTTAAATTTAACAACAAGCTCGTCACCCGGCCATAAATCTACTTATTTCTTTCTATGTTATCTTTAAAAATATCGCACACACAGGGTTCTAATTTTACTTATAAGAATTTTTTTTGTTTTTAGCCAATTATAAACAATCCTGCTTTGGGTACACTGATTCGGCGCATCGATGAATTTTCAACCAATCTGATTATAGAACAAGTTAGCTCACAGCATAGTGGAAATTACACATGTATAGCGACCAATGTGGCTGGACAAGAAAAGTATGTCGTGCCTCTAACAGTAAATGGTAAGTTCAAAGAAACAAATGAAAAACATATATTTGTTACCGTAAAAACCACGAACTCCAGTATCTCCTGTTTCCTTCATTAGGCTTTTAAATGCAGGTAGGCATTCATAAAAGCTGGCAAATAGTTTTCTATAAATATTAATAAATGCTGATCCTTTTTTTTCCAAAGTACGAACTATAATATATTATTAACCAATGTTAATAGGGTGCCAGTACAAGTATTTACTTAAAGAAAATTAACAATTTTTTTTTAAAGCCTTGTACTACCTTTGACTTGACTACTAAAGTCCACTTTAAATTAAACAATACTGTTTTTAATATGTTTAATTTATTTAAAATAAAACAATAAAAACAATTAAACGTATTCCCCAAAACCAAATTTAGCCAAATTTATACCTAATATTATACAGTAAAATATCAGTATCCTGTATCTTATTTTATTAAAACCTAAATAAAAATTCTTGAGCCTTGTTGTATAATTTTAAAAAAAAAAAAAAATTTTGGGCATATGGCTCCTAATGAATTAAAAAAGATAAATACGTAGTTAGAGGTTGCTAATTGTATTAAAATTACGGGGATTCCAAAAGGATGGACTCCTCGGGTGTGGCTAAGACGACTACAAGTTTCATCCTTATTGGGGGGGGGGGGGGGGGGGGGGGATGTTATCCTTTTTGTCCAGAAGTACGAACTATAAATATTATTACCATTTTAATTGGGTGCAGTACAAGTATTTATTAAAGAAAATTAACAATGTTTTTTAAAGCTTGTACTACCTTTGACTTACTACTAATCACTTAAATTAAACAATCTGTTTTTAATATGTTTTATTTAAAATAAAACAATAAAAATTAAACGATTAAAAAGAAATTTTTATAAAATTTTATAAAAATTTTTTATATTTTTTAATTATTTTATAATTAAAATAAAAAATATATTAAAAAATATTTTAAAAAAAAAATATATTTTTATTATAAAATTATTAAAAATATTTAAATAATATTTATATATATATTTCCTTTTATGACCAAAAGATCATTTTCTTTAGATACAAAATAAAGCCAGTTAGGTCCAACAGAGTGTTTAAAGAACTTTTCTTGTTAAGCAGGGAAATTATTGGACTTGAAAAGTAATTCAAACAAATCGAATTTGTTGGTTTGGAAAGTAAAATTCGCAAACTAGCATTAGATTTGTCGCGTCGGGGTTTGGGTCGACAATAAAAGTTAGGAACACCTGTGTTTTAAGGATTTGCATTTGCGAAAATCCTTTTGGGACGCTTTTACATCTAACTAGAATCGAATCACTTTTGTAGCAGTTCTAAAGAGTTTATTAATTAAGGAAATTCACTTGAGGCACCTATTTCTTGATAAACTCTGGATTTTTTAAGACTCAATTCTATAAAAAAAAATAATTTTGTTAGGGCTATTTTAACGAATCACAATTTAATTTTATATGAAAAATTTGCGATTTAATTTAGAAAATAGAAAAAGCTAACAATAAACACCTTAAATACCAAAGCACAGTCAATGTACTGCCAATTTTTAGCATGTATTGCTTCTTGGTAAAAGTAAAACATATGTATAAATAATTATGTTGCTACTAAAAATGAATGCAAAAATTTGCAAATTGAAAAAAAAATTAAAAAATACACCCACAAACATAAACTCTTTAGTTCTTGATGGATAAAGCTGTACCCTCAAATTTTTAAAGATAAAATCTAAATTACCCTTATTGCATTGATTTTATTTATTTTTCTATTATATTCAAACCGAAATCGCAAACGAAGTTATATTTAAAACTTTATTTTTTTATTTTCGTACGAAACCAACTGCGCCAAAGGCATAAGAACAAATTAAATTCATATTATATTTCAAGGCTAAAGTCAGCAAAAAACTTTCTTCGTAATGGTTTGGCAATAAAAGTTAAAAGCACTTCGAGGCTTTGCCTACGTTTCAAAGGATTTGAAACGTTTTTATTCAGTACTTTAAACTGTTTTTTAACGTTGCTAAATTTTATTTCGCAAAGTTGTTCGACTGGAAAATTTTAGATTAAATGCTACAAAAAATATAAAAATGTGTTGCTTTTAAAAATTATATTTTTATACTTTAATTTTTTAATGATGGTTTTGATGTGATTTTTACAGTTCTCTTTTTTTTAGTATACCAGATTATCCACACCTTACCTCCGTTTTTCTGCATTTTTTGAGATATAGTCCAACCTGAAGACCTGAAAGAAGCCAAAGCTGTAAATAGATCTGTACAGTTTTTATATGTGGCGCAATTCTTAGGTCTTCGCGGATGTTTTCGAGCGAGAAAAAGTTTATCAAGATTCCGACGTGGAAACCCGCTAAAAATGGCCCCTCGAAGTCCCAAAAATGAGTTTTCCGCGAACATCTGCCAAAATATGCGAATTAAAAAGTTTTTGTTAAAAAAAAAAATGAAGATCACCTCGAAATCTAATGGTCCTTACTATTTTTTTCGCAACACCATTATTTTTCGCAAGAACGGCCGTCGAAAAATCCATAACATTTCACACTGTTTAGATGTGGCTAAACGGCAAAAAAATGCAGATGGGCAAAACAATTTTTTATCAAGAGGCAAAAAAGATGGTGAATGAAATTTTCTGGGATCATTGAACACTTGCTAAGGTATCATTATAAAAAAGAAATGTTAATAACAAACCATTTTTTCAAAAAATATCAATAGGTTAATGAGATACTTTCAAAATATTGTGAAAAATAATTTGACTGTTTTTTAATTTTCTAGAAAAATCAGAATGGACCCAAACTCATATGCAATTATGGGTACGGGTTTTTCCATTCCGATGAGCTTTAAATAATTAAAAAAGGATCATTATTGCCCGAGTAATGAAACAATTCGTCCGCCCGCTTATAAATGAATCCATAAAAATAGCGGCATTCTAACCGTAGAGCGGCAGCTAAAATGAGGGGACTTCTGGGTCCCGTTATCTCGAAAACTATCGATTTTTCGAAAAAAAATTACCAGGACCATTTTTGTGGATTACAAGGCGATTTTTATTTTTTGTCGATACAAAAATTCTTCAATTTGCATATTTTGGCAGATATTAGCGGGAAACCCATTTTTCGGTCCTTTAGGCCCTTTTCCACCTGTTAACGTTGATAAACCTTTTTCGCTCGAAAGCATCCCCAAAGACCTAAGAATTGCGCCACAAGGAAAAACTGTACCGATTTGTTTACAGCTTTGTCCCTTTATTTACTGGACTAAAATAAAACCTGGTAATATCATATAATGTCAAATTTGATGTTTTTTGACAATTCTTGTAATTTTTGCTGACTTTCGATTTTATCCTATCAAAATGGACATTCAGCCTTACATAAATTTCCAAGAAGCTAAAAATTTACATGAACGTTAGGAATACCATTATAATGAAATCGTGAAAAGACCTTATCGAACACAAGTTTGCAAAATAGTTATTTTCCTAACAAGTGATACTTAAGCGGAGTTCGGGCAAGCAGTCAAGTGCGGAAAAGTCACTTTGCGCAAGCGTTAGGAACAAAATTTTTCCTACGAGCGTCAGATAATACCAATATTAAAGCAATGATTATTTTTTAAATTATGTTTAATCTGAAAGAACTACTACAACATATTTATAAATGGGAATTATTTGTTGATAACATTTACAACAAAAGAACAGTTATTAGCATATTGTAAATTAATTGCAGAACCTGGAATTTCATTTAGCGGGTGGCTTATGCCGCTTCGCTTATTGTACGGCTTGATGAAGGTTGACTTAGCTCAGGAGGGGAGTTGTTCATGGTCAATATTTTATTCGACATATCATTTTTATGATTTGTGGATTCATCAATGTAGCTCTCAGCTACAGTCGTTGATTTCCAGCCCCCAAGTCGCTTGACATTGGTAATTCCTTCTCCAGAATCCGCTTACATAGTCGCAGAGGATCGACGAAAACTATGTCCAGTGTACTCTTCTGGATTTTTTAATTTTAGGTATGCAGCAATTTCTGAAGGCATTTTACCTATTGCATTTATTCCCACACATTGCGTACTGCATGCTCCTTGTTTATACTGGACAAAAAAACGTCTGTGTGGGGTATGTGGTTTTTGCAAATTTGCATATTTACGGTACAATTGCAGATAAAGTCCGTTATTTGTTTCATCGGACACTACAAAAATTATGGAAGTGTTATTTTTACTGTCAGGAATTTTCACCACTATTAAATTTTCATTATCCTGTATGTCATCAATCATTATTTTTGTAAGTTCATCTCTCCTACAAGTACCGGCTAATCCAAAAATTGTGAACCACAACTTTTATTAGAAGGTAAATATTATCAGGTGCTTCTTTCATGAATCTTAAAACTTCTTCTTTGCTGAAAGTTTTTGATTTTTTTGGCCGGTATCCCACGTTTTGGTATTTAAGTAGTGATGTTAGCTTGAAATATGAACTTAAGTCAAGGTTCCTTTTCACTTTGAGGACACATTTTAACATAGAGTACTTACTCCATAAAGTATTAGGTTTATATGTTTTTTTCAAATCCGCAAAATAGGCCAAGAATACTTCTTCTTTAATACTTTTTGTCCCCTTGCTGGAGCACCAGTTTTCGAAATGACTATATTGATTCTAATATTTTTCACGAGATTTTGCTGGTAATAAATTCAAACTTACGGTATTTGCTGCATTCAGGATAGAATCTGGTAGCTCCTCATCGGAACTACTCATTTTAAATAATTATTGTTGTCGGATTTTTATTATTTAAAAAAAAATACTATGACGCCTTTTCATTAAAAATGCTTGTTTGTATTGAAATTCATTTGTGCAATTGCTTGTTCATATGGAAACGAAGAAAAATCTGACATGTGTTAAAATCACCAAGATTACATATTGTTGCTTGACTTGTCATATCATTATTATTATTATACAGGGTAATTAAAAAAATGTTTTTTTTGTGTTTTAGTTAAAATATTGAAAATTACGAAGTAACAAACAAAAAAGAGAATAAACTAAAACTTGCAATGGCTTCGTATATTGCATGAAATAGCCTACAATTACTAAAATACATATAAATCTTGCTTACCCGTAAGATTTTAGAGTAGTTTTACTTTTCCGCACGGCGTGCAGAAAAGTTCATTTTTCCGCACGCCGTGCGGAAAAGTGCAACTTTGCGCACTCAAATGCGTGCGGAAAAATGGACTTTTCCGCACGCTCGTAGGAAAATGTTTTTTATCTTTTAGCGAAACGGTTAGTTTTGACAAAAATTGTAGTTTTACCAAAAATTGTAGACCATGCAATTATCTACAAAAATTGTTCTACCACTTTTTCCCTTTTAAATTTACCGTTTCTGAGAAAAAGTGATTTTAAAACTTACTAAATTTTTTATCTCTATACTATGCATGCACAATTTCCACGCCACCTATGAGGTGGCGCCTTTTTTTAAAGTGTTTTTCCGAGTAAGCCTACTCCACGGTCTATTTTATTTAATCCTAGTTGAACCAAATGTTTTCTTATTTAATATCTTTTTTTTTCTTCTCTTTCTCTATCTTTTTTTCTTCTAGTTCCTAAACTGATGTAAATTGTTTAAACAACGATACATCAGGTATTTCGGCGTTGATGTAAGGATCTTTTTCTGTTGAAGATTCAACATTTTAACACGACCAGTCTTGCTAATTGCTGATAAAACTTTTTTGCAGCCGCATTTCAAATTACACTCCTTTTTGCTGTTGCAAAAAATAGTATTGGTGTGCTTCTATGGTACAGGTGGAAGTAGTGTGTGGATTGGTTCCATTACATTATTAATTAGCTTCCAACCCCATTTATCTGGGTTCAGTCGATTAGCAAGCCATACTTGAACCTGATAATATACCCGATAAAAATGTTGTTTAGCAGAAGCCGAGGTTGAAGGTAAACAAGCTAATTGCACACGTTTTTATTTAGAGAAAGTTTTGCAAATGATAAGTAACGTAACTTATTTGGAGCTCCATATACTGTAAGAAGAAAGTAGGGTTGATATCTCCAAAAACATTAGCAGATGTAACTAAGCCTTGTTTTTCAAATATTTTAAAAGCTTTTGTTTTACCCCCTCCCCCTCCTGAACATTACAGAGGTTCACAGTCCAGTCATAGCATGTAAAATAAAATGTAATTTTTACATTTAGGATAAGCCGACAAACTCGAATTTGAAAATGTTTGCGATGGTTGTTGAGCCTTGCCCTGTCTAAAAAAATTAATGAGTTTTTAAATTGGACTTCGAGCGGTAAGTAATACCAACAGATTAACATCTTCACCAACAACAACATTTACATCAGTTTCATTAAATTGATGAGTTGCAGTTTCTATGATGAGTACATCAGCGTCATTGCCAGCTTGCAGCAGCTCGTTTAGGCTATTTTTATCATAAAATTAACCGTTTCGTTAAAAAATCTAAAAAACCCATTTTCGCAAACTTTAACCTTGTATAAAATTTTTAACTCACATGGATTCGATGGGGACTTTTCACAATTTTATTATAATGGTATCCCTAACGTTTATGTGAATTTTCAGCTTCTTGGGAATTTATGCAAGGGTACCCCCATTTTTCGGGCTAACTTGACCGGATATATTTTCAAACGAAACACTGAATATTTTTACATTTTTGGATTTCTGGAACAATTTTGCGTTCGAGGCATATTGTCTGTTAAAATAAAGTATTTTAAAACAATGCTTTAAAAGTTAAATTACAAAGCTGAAAATTAATATACTTGCAAAATTTTATATAAATTGGTTTATAAATAGTAAAAGCAAGGAAAAGGAATGTTTATACCATAAATAAATATGTAAGATTGTTGCAAAACTAGTAGTTTTTACAAAAAACTATCCATAGAATTATGAAGGACGTTACCAGTTAGTAATTCTAAATATCCTTTTATTATATATTAGTTTTAAAAAAAAATAGGAATATATTTACTTGGTACGGGTTCAAATTTATTCTTTCTAGGAAAAATCGTGAAAAATCGTTTTTTAATATAACTCAAAAAGTATTACCTTAAGGAAAAAAAGGCAAAAAATCAAAATTAATGGTCTAATTAATCTACGTAATTTTTGTATTATAAAATTTTTGTAGCTCTTTTAGTTTTTGAGATATTACCGATTACAATTTAAATATATATCAAACAAATATCTTAAAAACTAAAATAGGTAGAAAAAATGTATTAAACAAAAAATATGTTTTTTAATATGCTCTATAAAAAAGGTTATATACAAAGTTTTAATAAAATAAGTAAAAAGTGATTTTGGCCAAAAATTTTGCTAATAACAATATTTTTTGGTACAAGTAAGTACACCAACCCCGATCCATCATAAAATTAATTCAAAATGTTTAATTCATTAAATTTTTAAAAATAAATTTTAATTTTTTAAAAATGTGCCTTCGAAAATAAACTTTTGATAATTTTTGAGACGGATTTATATTATTTAAAAATTTTTTTGGTTTTCAAAATAACTGTTAACTCCTTATCTAAATATTCCAATAAAAAATTTAATCATAGCTTTTATAAATGAAAATTTAATTTATATTATAATATATATATATATATATATATATATATATATATATATATATATATATATATATATATAGGGATTTCTATAACCTTTTTTATAAAGCATATTAAAAAACATTGTTTAATACATTTTTTTCCAATTTTAGTTTTTAAGATATTTGCGTTTTCAATTTTAAATTTAAATCAGTTATATCTCAAAAACTAAAAGCGCTACGAAAAAATGTATAACACAAAAATTACGTAGTTTATTAGACCATTAATTTTGATTTTATACCTTTTTTTCTAAAAACAATAGCTTATAAGTTATAATAAAAAACAAAACGATTTTTCACGATTTTTCCTAGGTAAAAAAAATGCAATTTAAACCCGCTGAGCTGATGCAGCAGTGCGGCTTTGAATTGACTAAAGTTCATAGTAATTCAAAAAAATGTTTCATGCGTATCTCTTATTGGTCAGCTTTTTGCGGTAGCCTCCCGGATTATTAGAATTATGTAGTCAGCAAATATACTGTATAGTCTGTCTCAAAGTATACCGTGTTAGCTCTTGCCTTCGGTAGGTATTAATGGACAGAACATTAGGGACGGACTTTAATAATATAAAGATTTATAATTTATTGTTTATTTAGATAAGTATAATCTTAAAATTACATTAAGAAATTAAATATATCCAAAATTATAATAAATTTATAACTGCATTATCTATACATAATTACATTTTTAATCTAAATATCTAAATCTAATTCTGTTTCACTATCAGAGTCATCATTGAGATTAATTACAATAGGATTTATGTTGTTTTGATAGAAATGTAAGAGTCCTCAATTTTTATAATGTGCTGTAGTGAGTTTTTTCAGCTCTCAACTGGTATGTTAGTAATTACATTTTTTATCAAATTTATAACACTGGGACTTAAAGTAGGTGTAACATTTTTTGCTCTGATCTTTGATTTTACTTGGTTCCACAAATGCTCTATGGGGTTAAACATACAGTGATACGGAGTAAGCCCAGCCTGTTCAGCCAAATTATCACATACATATTGTTTTTTAATTGTATATAAATTTAGGACTTCCAATCATTTTCTAACAAATATTCCTGGATTTCAGTTTTTGAACTTGATGAAGCTGGTGCTTCGTATAGCAGACGGCTGTGGTAGCTTGCGTTATCCATGACAATAACACTGTTGTTTGGAATATTTTTTAAAAGATAATTTTGAAACCAGTTTTCAAAAAGTTCTGCACTTGTATCCTCATGATAATTCAAGCTAGAATCCTTAATATTCTTTGCAGACAACAGCAAGCAGTTTGGGACAAATCTGTCTTCTGAACCAGCGTGTATTATGGTAATGCGTTTTCTTTTATTTGAAGGTGCTTTTGTCTGACAGTTTTGACTGGAATCAACCCATCCTTTGTTTACTGTGTCGTGTGTATCGAACCATGTTTCATCAAGGTAAATTATGGATCTGTTTTCTAACCTATATCTTTTAATTTCTTAAAGGTTATTAAATCTCCAAGTGCGGATTCCATTACTACTTGTCTTTTGTCTATTTTGCGATATTTAAATCCCATTTTACAAACAACTCTATGGAGGGTGGCACGGCTAATATTTGTAGTTTTGTCTTCGTCTAGCTTCTTTTTCAGTTAATCTAAGGTAGGAATAACTGCGCTTTCATAAAGACAATATATTCTTCTTCTTATTAGGTCTTGATCACTATTGTCTATACGGTGAGATTGAAAAATCAAAAATCACTACGTTATTTTCTTTTCTTTAATTTTTTACTAATAATAATATCCTTTATCGATGATATTGGAGTTTTTGTAAGTAGGCAGGTTTCTTTTAAAGCTTCTTGTTTAAGTAGACCTCTACTGATTAAAGTTTCATACACATTTTTACAACCTGTTTTGCATCTAATGACAAATGATTTCGACGCGACATAGTTATATTCTCGTAAAACAACTTTTTCGAAACGCACAGTAAAAACGGTTATGTAACACTGCCACTAAAATATTAGCCAAAATATTTATATGCCCAATGGTTAATACTCAAGAAATACCTGGCCCACCCCTGCCCTTATGAAAAAAAGGGTTAACCCAATAACCATAGGTAACAAAATCGTTAAAGGTTTATTGGGGTATGGTCCGTTAAAAGCCATAACAATATACTTTGAGACAGACTATACCCCCCAAAAGAAACGACATAAAGGAAAAATTTCACTCTAATGAAGGAGTGAAAGTAGCTGCAAAGAACTGATTTGTAGAGCAAAAAAATGCAATTTCTCCCAACTCTTATCCAAACAAAAAATATTTTCTACTTTTCTTTGACCCGTAGCGACAGAAAATCAAAAGTTTTTTTGCAAATTTCACTTCTCAAACTTGAAAACTCAATTTGTATGTTTTACTTTTGAAGTAGAATAATTTGCCTTATAAACAAGAAAACTTTTGATTGTTGCTGTGTTCGCCCTTAACTTTATTTATTTTGTTTGTTCCAGAATAATTGTTATTTGCTAAGGCAGACATTGGGGGACAAATAAAATGTTAAGTATTCGAGTTCAATGTACGAGACGTAAAGTGAAAATAAAATATTTTTTTTATTAAATTAATTATTGAAAAATAAGTTTTTGAAAAAGTAATTGGCTTGTTTTAAGTTCGAACAATCTTTTATACGCATAAAATATTAAAGTATGGATTCTTGAATGTAACACACTAAGCTGACGAGTGTGACTCGCATTTCTCGCACTTGAAGCATGTTACCTGAGATCCGAATTAGGGACGACCTTTACCACTGCCAACCGGATAAAAACTATTTTTTAAGAAATATAATTTTATGTAAATAGAAGTTTCGCCAACGGGTTGCCTAAGAAATGTTTGACAAAGCTGTGATGAATTATATTTTTCCTATAAGCGTGCGGAAAAGTCCACTTTTCCGCACGCATTTGAGTGCGCAAAGTAGCACTTTTCCGCACGGCGTGCGAAAAAGTAAAACTACTCTAAAATCTTACAGGTAAGCAGGATTTATATGTATTTTAGTAATTGTAGGGTATTTCATGCAATATACGAAGCCATTGCAAGTTTTAGTTTATTCTCTTTTTTGTTTGTTACTTCGTAATTTGCAATATTTCAACTAAAACACAAAAAAAACATTTTTTTAATTACCCTGTATAATAATAATAAATGATTAGACCCAAATCAAGCAACAATATGTAATCTTGGCGATTTTAACACATGTCAGATTTTTCTTCGTTTCCATACGAACAAGCAATTGCACAAATAAATTTCAATACAAACAAGCATTTTTAATGAAAAGGCGTCATAGTATCTTTTTTAATTAAATAAAAATCCGACAAAAAAAATTATTTAAAATGAGTAGTTCCCATGAGGAGCTACAGATTCTATCTTGAATGCAGCAAATATCGTAAGTTTGAATTTATTACCCGCAAAATCTCGTGAAAAAAATGAGAATCAGTATAAGTTTTAAAGAAAACTGGTGTCCAAAGGGGAAAAAAGTATTAAAGAAGAAGTATTCTTGGCCTATTTTGGGATTTGCAAAAAAAATATAAACCTAATACTTTATGGAGTAAGTACTCTATGTTAAAATGTGTCCTCAAAGTGAAAAGGAACCTTTATTTAAGTTCATATTTCAAGCTAACATCACTACTTAAACACCAAAACGTGGGATACCTGCCAAAAAAAACAAAACTTTCCGCAAAGAAGAAGTTTCAAAAATTTAGAAAAGAAGCACCTAATAATATTTACCTTCTAATAAAAGTTGCTACAATTTTTGGATTAGCCGGTGCTTGTAGGGGGGATGAATTTAAAAAAAAATAAATTTATGACATACAGGATAATGAAAATTTGATAGTGCTGAAAATTCCTGACAGTAAAAATAATACTTCAGAATCTTTGTAGTGTCCGATGAAACAAATAACGGACTTTATCTGCAATTGTACCGTAAATATGCAAATTTGCGAAAACCACATACCCCCACAGACGTTTTTTTTTCAGTATAAAAAAGGAGCATGCAGTATGCAATGTGTGGGAATAAATTCAATAATTAAATGCCTTCAGAAATTACTGCATACCTAAAATTAAAATCCAGAAGAGTACACTTTGACATGTTTTCGTCGATCCTCTGTAGTATGTTACGGATTCTGGAGAAGGAATTACCAATGTCAAGCGACTTGGGGGCTAGAAATCAACGTCTGGCTGAAACCACATTGATGAATCAACAAATCAGAAAAAGGAAATGTCGAATAAAATATTGACCATGAACAACTCCCCCCCTGAGCTGTCAACCTTCATCAAGCCGTACAATAGCGCTTCCATATGCCACCCGCTAAAAAGAAATTACAGTTCTGCAATTAATTTACAATATGCCCAATAACTTTCTTTTGTTGTAAAATTTTTAACAAAAAAATTTTAAAAAAGTACCTTTTAGATTAAAAACAAATTTAAAAAAAATCATTGCTTTTAATTTTTTATTATCTGACGCTCGTAGGAAAAATTTTGTTCCAACGCTTTGGAAAAGGGCTTTTCCGCACTTGACTGCTTGCCAGTCGCGTGCGGAAAATTACTTTGCGCACTTGTTAGGAAAATAACTGTTTCAATGCTTTCAATGTTTTTATACATCTGATTTAAAAAAAAAAACTTATTTATTATATATTCAAATGCGAAAAACGTAAAGACTATGGACTAAACTGACGCAGATGGCGTCTTCTTTTTCTTCTTCTTCCCTAGGAGCCGTCCTGATGAACTACCGGAGGCAGCGCAACCTTATGGGCTTTTTGTGCCTAATCTCCCATTTTCTTTTATATCAATCCTCCTATTAGTATTGTTCCTTCTACAAGTTTGTATAACCCCGAGACTGGTTGGTTGATATATTCCTGTGGGCTCATTTCCGGTTGCCCAAATAATGTTTGTCTTTTGTGATTCAATGCTTTACATTCGCACAGGATATGGTAGGCTGTTTCTTCCCCCTTGTCGCACATTTTGCAACTTGGGTTCCCATTGTATAAGCCTATCTTGTGTAGGTGTCCTCTAAGGTTATCATGCCCTCTTAGCAAACCTACTGTTATGCGAAGTCTTTTCCTTCTTTGTCCGAGTAGTTCTTCCTTCGTTCTTTTGGATTGGCCTCTTATAAAGTTTTTTCCTTGTCTAATTCTACCAAGGTTTCCCCAGTATTTCTCGTGTTTGTTTCGGATTCATTCCCTGGTTTGCCCTCGTGCTGTGGTTTTGGTCGCTTCAAGGACAGGTTCCTTGCCCAAAGTGTAGTGCAGATGATCCCTGTCTCGCTAGCTCATCCGCTTTTTCGTTGCTTTCTATCCCCCAATGTCCTGGTACACACAGAAGAGTTACCCTGTTGCGTTCTCCCAGGACTTTCAGTTCTTTTTGGCATTTCCATGTCAGCTTGGACGTTACCTTGGGGTTTACTGGTGACCCCAGGGACGCTTGACTCTCTGTTATTATGCGGATCCGTTTGTTTTTATAAGACCTCCTGTTATTTTCTTTTGCACAATGCAGTAAAGCATATATTTTCGTTTGAAATACAGAACTGTGTGTTCCTAGTGGAATGGAGAATTGTAAATTCCTCATTTCACTGTACACACCCGCTCCAGTTCCCTGCTCGGTTTTGGAACCATTCGTATGCCAGATGATATCTCCAACCGTGCCGGGGAGATCGGGTTGCTGCCACTCACTTTAATCTGGAATTTTAACCTCAAAGTTTTTGTTGAATGAGTATTGGGGAATCATCTGGTCTGTTCTCTCGTCCAGGATGTTGCCGCCAACCTGACTTTTTATGTTGTTGTGTCCCAAACTAGCGTACACACCAGTTGGTTTCTGTTGAAATCGGTAGTAGCTCATGGTGTCAGTTCCATTAAAAAATATATATTTTAGATGTTTCGGCTGATTTCAGCCTTTCTTAATAATTTTTCTTGCTAAAACAATTGTACAACTAAGCTTTGATGTTCAAAGAATGTGTCAATTCATGTAAAATTTATGATATCTTAATTTTATCGACTTACCCAAAAAGGATATTTCAGATATAAAAGTAACATTTATTTTATGCACATAACATTTAAAAGATGTTTAATAAAAATCTTAAACTACATGGTTGAAACAACGGTTTTCCCCGATGCACATGATTTTAAATAGTACTACCTATGAGCCGAAGGGAGGGTAAAACAGTTGTTTTAACCAGCAGTTTAAATTTTTTATTTAAAATGTCTTAAATGTGAATGTGCATATCTAAGAAAAAACTTACAATTTAAAAGATACAAAAACCAAAGTGTCATCCTATCAAAAATATTTATACAGTGAGGCCAAGTCTGGAAAAGTACCTTTTTCAGGTAAAAAACGCTCGGACACGTGGATTTAGTTTTTAGGTTTAAAATTTTTTGAAAGAAAAGAATTTATACAGGGTGTTTCAAAAACAGCAGGGCCGGTATTGACTTCATTTTTTTAAATGGCACCATCTGCATATTTTGACATTTTTGGATGTTACGGATAATTCTAGACACATTTCATGTACATTGTCCTATGCCTATTTACAAAACATTCTAGATATATTTCATGTTCAATGTTCTTTACCTATTTTTACCTGTTTCGGCAATATAAGGTGCTTTTAGATGTATTGTTTTTGCATGCTTGCCACTTACTTAAGGGTTACTTTGCGAGCATATATCTACTAGAGGCAGCCTTGGGAACCAACGTGCGAGAGAGAAGCAAGAATAGGTGTATAACCTATCTCCCTCTCTCTCTCTCTTAATTTGTCGGCGGTGTATACACCCCTCCCGCCATCAGCACGCGGAGCGAGAGAAATGTTATACAGCTATTCTTCTTACTCTCTCGCACACTTGCCCGCACAGCCGAGCGGCAAGGCTGCCTTTAGTAGGTATATGCACAAAAAATAAACCCTTAACTGGAAAGCATGCAAAGGCAATAGATGCAATAAACCTGAAAACGCTTAATATTTACGAAACAGTTGAAGATAGGTATAGGATATTGTACATAAAATATGTCTAGAATGCTTTGAAAAAACTAAAAATTGAATAATATACAGGATGTTGCATTTAAATTAAGAAATTTGATATTGGCCACCGTCCCATGGTACACCCTGTATAAACAGTTTTAGATGAAAAAAATGCGCAATTAAAAATAACAATCGACATAACCGAGCATTTTTTCGAATACGCCCCCATTTATTTAATATTGAATTTATTCCATTTGGCTGATCCACACGTATATATATATATATATATATATATATATATATATATATATATATATATATATATATATATATATATATATATATATATATATATATATATATATATATATATATATATATATATATATATATATATATATATATATATATATATATATATATATATATATATATATATATATATATATATATATATATATATATTTATTATATATAATATATATATATATATATATATATATATATATATATATATATATATATATATATATATATATATATATATGTGTGTGTCTGTTTGGTAGCGTAGTGGTCAGAGCCTCAGTTTTGCTCGCCGCGCCGGCGATCCGGGTTCGAATCGTACCCCTGCCAACTAGACACATTTAGTAATAGTTATTTAAAATAACGTCCGTGGTGGCACTACCGCGTTGTCTAAAGTGCTTTAAATGAATATTTTGCATGTTTCAGTGTTTTGGACAGAGTTGACAACTGGGATAAAAGATGGGTTAAACATCGAAAAACCAAAGGCATTACGATATCTGGTATTTAGGATATATATTTGTAAAAATATGTATATGTCTAATATAATATATATTATATAAATCCTCCGTATTGTACAAATATAAAAAAATATATTATAGTGTTTGAAAACAACAAATATTTTATTAAAAGGTATATAGCTAGCACAAAAATGTTAGTGTACATTTATCCACCCCTTTTTGCACCGATACTAACCTACATCAATAAAATAAAGTTTATCCATTACTTTCCAGTGCCCCCCAGATGGACAACCGAGCCGGCGGATTCAAGTGTCGCTGCGGGACAGGAGGCCATTATTCACTGCCAGGCTGACGGCTATCCGAAGCCGGTGATCACGTGGAAAAAAGCCGTGGGTAAGTAAAATTAAATGTTTTGGGATTCGCACAGGTATAATACAACAAAACGAAACATAAATTCAGATTATTCTGCTACTTTTTTACGACCAACAATGCCGGTTGTTGTTGAATGTTTACGATTAGGTTATAAGTTAGTTTTGTAGTTAGATAAAAAAAAAGGTTTATGGCAGGTTTGTACTTACGGTAGTCAAGTCGCTGTCCGCAGGTCAAAAATCTGGAAAATGAAATTTTTGTGTAGGTACAGAAAGAGAAGATTATATTTTTTTTATCTCGGAAGAGACCTAAGACCTAAGTATTAGCGTACAGTGTTGCTCTGTCAGGAGCTTCCAGTGGAGAAAACATTTTTGTTTTCCGAATCAAGCTTAGAAAATGTCTTTAGAAACTAAATACTGCCGGTACAAAACTATGAATGAGATTGATCGTAAAGGAGA
This sequence comes from Listronotus oregonensis, assembly GCA_019359885.1. Lineage (NCBI taxonomy): Eukaryota > Metazoa > Arthropoda > Insecta > Coleoptera > Curculionidae > Listronotus > Listronotus oregonensis. The sequence continues at coordinate 122,265 of JAHBCN010000677.1, forward strand.
AAAATCGTTGATGCAAAGGAGAAGTGGAGTTGGTACCAGTCCTGAGCTGGGCTAAGCATTAACAAATAGTCCAGTAACTGAAGACCTGGAAGTACCCAAAGCTGTAAATAAATTCGTACAGTTTTCATTTGTTTCGCAATTCTTAGGTTTTCGAGGATGCTTTCAAGCGAGAAAAAGTTTATCACGATTTCGACGTGAGAACCCGCTGAAAATGGCCCCCCAAAGTCCCAAAAATGAGTTTCTCGCGAATATCTGTCAAAATATGCAAATTAGAGAATTTTTGTTCAGACAAAAAATTAAGATCACCTCGAAAGCTACAAAAATGGTTCTTTCCATTTTTTTCGTAACATGTTTACACCCATATTTTTCGCAAAAACAGCCGTCGAAAAATCCATAACATACAGATTTTCTAGAACTCGGAAACGACTTAAAAATGCAGATGGGCAAAACAATTTTTTATCAAAACGCAAGAAAATGGTAAAGGAAATTTACTGGGATCATTGAACACTTGCTAAGGTCTTATTATAAAAAAATTATAATAACAAACCACTTCTTTAAAATATATCGATAAATTAATGAGACACTCTCAAAATATTGTGAAAAAAAAACTTTGACCCCTTTTTTTAATATTCTAGAAAAATCAGAATGGACCTAAACTTATATGCAATGATAGGTACGGGTTTTTTTATTCCGATGAACTTTGAGTGATTAAAAAATGTACATTATTGCTCGAGTAATGGAATAATTCTTCCGCTCACTTATAAGTGAATCCGTGAAGATAGCAGCATTCTAGCGGTAGAGCGGCAGCTGAAATGAGGGGCTTTTGGGTCCCGGTATCTCGAAAACTATCGATTTTCTGAAAAAAAAATTATAAGAACCATTTTTGTAGATTACAAGGCGATCTTCATTTTTTGTTTAAACAAAAATTCTCCAATTTGCATATTATGGCAGATATTAGCGAAAAACCTATTTTTCGGGCCTTCAGGGGCCATTATCAGCCCTTTCCCACCTGTTAATGTTGATAAACTTTTTTTCGCCACAAGGGAAAACTACAAATTTATTTACAGCTTTGTCCCTTCATTTACTGGACTAAAAAGCTAGAAAAGTCAATTAAAAAGGAAACTAGAATAAAGTTTATGTGGGAGACCATAGGACGCCAGTGTCAAAAGCAAAGATCTGGAATTCACCACGGCACTGAAAGGACTTGTTGAGTGAGACAAAGGAAAGAAGACCTGCTGTGAGTTTTTTGTGTATAATTTGTCATACACTGCTTACACGGTTTGGACCCCCTAGAACGATTTGGTCGTTATACTCTTTTATTACGATTTTCTTTAGGTTTGATCTCTAAAAATATTCATTTAACGTTCGCTCATGACTTACAAAAAGATACAACCTGTAGACTCACCAAAACAATTCTTATGTAAAATTTGGTTTAATTTAGAGTTTACAATAACTGGTTATTGTAAGACAAAAAATTGTCCACATTGACACACTCATATACAGACATTAATTTAAACTAGAAAAAATATGTTTTGTAATTCAGTGACTCTTAATCTTTAGGAAAGTAAAAAAAATATTTTGATTTTTAATTTGAAAAATAATTTTTCTATTCCATATAACATTAAAAATAATAAATAAAAGTAGCCAATTAAATTATTTAATTTTAAAGAAAATGAATGCATCTGTAAAGTTAACGCTCTTATCCTCTTCAAAATGGAGTTCCACAAGGCTCCTCCATTAGCCCTACTTTATTCCTGATCGCCCTACAATCCCTAAAAAACTATTTTACTGCAGATATCAAATACAAAATATATGCAGACGATCTCGTCATCTACTATTCTTCCACACAAATAAGAACTTGTGAGAGGAAAATCCAAAATTGCCTAAACTCCTTATCCTCATGGTCTAACTCCCACGGCCTAAAATTTTCCCTCCCAATCCTCCATCGTTCACTTCTGCGGGAAAAGAAACTGCCCTCGCATGAATGCTTTAGAACTACATGAACGCCCAATTCCTATAAAAGATAACATCAAATTCCTAGGCCTCATACTGGACCAAATTAAATTGGGTTGAACATATAAAATATCTTCGCGCCAAGTGTAAAAAAAATCTATCACTCCTAAAACTACTATCACATACCACATGGGATCTGATCAACATTCCCTTTTTAAAGATTTAAAAAGCCCCCCATTAGAAAAAACTGACTAGGGAAATTTCATCTATGCGTCTGCTAGAAAATCTTACTTTAATCCCCTTGAACCAATACAAAATCAAGCACTTCGTCTATGCACGGGTTCTAAGAACCTATTCCAGTATCCAAAGCACCCACTTTTTACAAAACAGAAGAATCCAATGCCTTTTAAAAAATAGCACCCCCTCAGGGTTTTAAAACCCCTCCTTTCTCCCCACCAAACTTCACCCGACCCAAATAGAATATAATCACCCCTTTACACAACACACATCACCAGTTTAAACCCCCTTCCCCAAACAGTTAAAACCCCTTCCAAAAACCCCTTCTTTTTATAAAACAAATTCCCAAACCGGGGGCCTTCCCTTCCCTTTAGATTTCTCTTAAATTAAAAAAACGATAGCCCGAGGCAATTATAGCAGAATTCCTCAAATCGATCCAAAAAAATTTACTTGTTTCTATCCAAATCTTAAAGATGGCTCTAAAACTGATCCCCACCGGGGCGTTTTCCTTTGTCACTTCCAACGGATCTTCTACCAGACTCTTTTCAAACCTTCCCCCTATACCCCAAAGATATTTACCGAGAACTTTTCCCCAAAAACCGCTTTAGACTCCCCAAGAATGAAAAAATAAAAAATCCTAATCATAACTGATTCCAAATCATCCTAGACAGTTTAAAGAAAACTCTAACTCGTGACCCTTACTTTTTGCCGCATTTAAAACCCCCCAATTTAACTCACCTAAAGCCCCAATAAATCTCATTCATGTACGTACCAAGTCACGGGGAATACATGTAATGAAACTGTGGACCTACTGGCCAAGGAAAAACCCCCAACCTAGGGAGAACAACACAGCCATTTCTCAACACACAGACGTGATTTTCCCTTTTAAATTTCAACCATCATTAAGGAAAAAGTTCAGAGCGAATGGGACTCCATCCCCACTACAAAAAACCTTTGATCCATCCAAGACTTTTTCCCTTGTCCTACATCTTTTAAAAAGAAGAGACTTAAGGTCTATAATAGACTTAAAATAGGTCATTGTCATCTAACCCACCATATCTCCTAAAAATAAAACCCCCCTTTATGTGATTCTTGCCCATTCCACTAACAGTCAAACATCTCTTAATTGAATGCCTCAATTTTTCCCAGCACAGAATTTAAATAGCCTAAAAAACTGAAGAACTAAAAGACTGTTTTAAAAAAAAACATTGGGAAAATTCGAAACGTTATAAACTTTACTAAAGACATTGGCAATATAACAAAATATAATGACAGCAGTACCCCGATTTAATACACAAAAATGCTAATTGGGAAAAATTATCTTAAGGGTTCACGCACCTTAATTCAAAAAATCTATCTATCTAACCTATGCAGTTATAAAAAAATATATATTGTAAATCATACTTTAATAAATTGTGATAAAGTTCCATTTCGTTTTTTTTAACATATATAATTTTTTAAATATCATAATACAAACTTAACCTAGCTCATCTTTATACCTTTTTTTTCTTCTAACGGCTTTAAAGGCATAAAACGGTTTTTTTAGCTCAGCAGGATTTCTTGAAAAGGTGTTTTAAAAAAAAGATTAAAGTGTTAAAAAAATTGAATATCCAGCATGTCGCTAACAATTTTTTTATTTAATACTCAAAATGTTTCTTTTATTCAAGCGTAGGGCTTCCGACAACGTTTATTGAACGTTAGATATTTGTTCAATCTCTTTTTATCCGATTTCAATTTTCTCAGCAATCAAAAGTTCCGTCTTGCTAATATATTAAAGAAAAAGTTGGGACCCACCCCCGGAACGTCCCCTTGCTATAAACTTTTCCTATGGGAAAAGTGCCTGCAATTGACAAAAGGGAAAAGAAAATTTGAGCCCTATAAAAACTTAAATAATACGGAGATTTGATAGAATCGGGCTCTGCGCGAATCTAGAATCGATAAAGTAAAATAGGAAAAGGAAAATAAAAATGTAGGTAATATAATAGAGCAAGAGCTGGTGATCGGCAGACTTACGATATAGTATGGGGTGGGATGTCTGGATACGGAGCGGCTGTATCTCGACAATGTTAAGAACTAGGGTTAAAATTTATAATTAAGCAAAAATGTTTGAAGTTTGTTAGGCATGACTCCCTGGGGACAATCGCATAAAAAAAAAAAATTTAAATCTTGGTAAGTAAGATCATGCGCTAAAACTTTAAATGCATCATTGGATAGCTTGGGTAACACCGCATCATTTTGTTTTGTGACTTTTTTTAGCATCTCTGATAACAAGGGGGAAAGGCGATAATTCCCCATTATATACCAATTCCTTGAACCTTTTTAAAAACTTGTGCCCTGTTTAAAAACATTATGAACTTTCAAAAGAAAGTTTTGTTAAACAAAAAAATTTAAATTTACACCCTTGTTTTTTTTTGTATTTTTAATTATTTTTAATATGTACAGTGCCCCCGTTTGGCTAAAACTAAAAAATAGAAAAATCACAATTTAAAAATGTTTGCTCGTTAATTAAAAGAGATTCAAAATAATATTTAATACAAAAGGTTCTTTATAATGATTGTTTAACATTCTACCGTTTTTAGAAGTATACGGGGTCAGGTAAATAAGTTATCGGATCTAACATTAAATGATAGATAGATAGATAGATAGATATATTTATTGCCAAAAAAAATATACTAAGTATAAAGTTATTACAAAAAAAATTGAAAATAAATATATAAAAAAAAAAAATAAAAAATATATAAATACGTCATATAAAAAAATTTATTAAAAAAATAAAATGTAAAAATAAATATAAAAAATCATTAAAAATATAAGGAAATACATACAAAAAAAATTGCACCTAAACTATAAAACAAACCAATTTGGGGTATAAAATAAAATAAAATATTTACATATAAAAAATAAAGATATAAAAAAAACCAGAAAAAAGCAATTGGGGTAATAAACCTGAAAGAAAAAAATCTTTATAAATTAAAACTGCCAACTCCATCTTAAATCTACCCATGCAATGCCTTAATTTGGGGAAGTATTATAAAGGGAGAAATGAAAAAAAGGAGATTTTTTAAAAAATAAAATGTCCTTGAAAAGGGAAATTTTTTGATCCTGTATTATTTCTTGTAAAGAGTTAGATGCTCGAGTCTTCAAACATCCATTTGCATTAAATAAGAAAAAACATTTTTAAAATGAACAGCAAGAGTAAGGTCCTTTCTGAAAAATATATACACAAAAATATAGCAAGTCATTTAAAGGGACCACTCACTCCCAGAGATATAATTTGAGAAGCTGTAATAAATAGTACAGAAATTAACCCGACTCAATTATTCTTAAGATTGAATAGCATAATATGTGTTTGAAAAAACATTAAAATACGTGATAGGCAAAGGTCAATAAAAAAATCAATGATAGTTCCCAAAAATTTTTAATGTCTGAAAATTTGATATTGTGATTATTTGAAGGGAAGATGGTAAAAGTCTTCGAATAAACAAATTCAAGGGATGTAGTTTTAGTGCTATTAATTAAAAATGATTGTTACAAAACTCCCCTTTCGCAGGACCCCGAATGATCCTGAGCTGCTCGGGGATCCGCCGCCAACCCGTGGTGTCATCGGCATACATGAACACCCAGTGCCAATTTTTGGTAGATCACAAAAGGGGCAAAAATAGTAGGGGGCCAGACAGAGCCCTGAGGAACCCATAAACCCCAAGGTCGACTTAAACCATTAATTAAACCATTACGCCCAGACAAGAGTCAATCCATCGATAACCAACCTCTGATACCCATGCTGTACAGCTTGAGAACAAAAATACTTCCTGTTTTTCTGTATCGAAGGCTGGAAAGTCAAAATAGAGCCCGTTTTTCTTGTTTAGAACTCAATAGTTTAAAACACTGTATGTTGCTGTTTCAATTGGTTTCTGGTACAAAACCATGTTGGGAAATTATTTAAATGTTATATTAAAGAACACCCCTTATTTTATCATGCACCATTTTTTCTGTAACCTTTGAGAAGATACTAAAATTGATATCTGTCGATAGTTCCTTGTCGCCAGTCTTTTTTTATACTGGGATAACATTTTGGTTTGGATTGTTGAAAAATTCCTTCCTGAGGCTCGATTTATTAAGAAAAAAAAGTGGAGGAAAACAAATATGTTCTTTTTTTTTTTGAAGTTTTTTTTTGTTGATATCGTCAAAACCTGTTTAATACTTATTTTTAAATTACTAATTTTTTCAATAAAAAATTCAGTTATTGACTAATTAATGAGTTTGCCAAAATGGCAAAAATTGGAATGACTGCAAAAGGAACATACACTCTTTAAATTTTTTTTTAGAGACGCTTTCTTTAAAATTTAAATTTAAAAATTTAGCAACCCAACGGCACTTATATTTTTATTATTTACTTTTTAAAGGGTTTTTTTGTTGAAAAAATTTTTTGTCCCTACTTAACTATTATTTACTATTTCCAAAAACCCCCTTGTTTATTAAATTTTTTTAATTTAAAAAAAAATCCTTTGTTGTTCTTAATTTGTTTTTTTTATTTTAAATCTGTATACTCCTTAACTTTTGAAAGTAATAAATGTTTGGATATCTGTCCATTCCTGACTTGTATATGGGAAAAATTTCTATTGGTAGGTGAAAAATGTCTTGATGTGATTGTGATTGAATTGTTATACAAAACTAATTCAATAAAATTTATTGCAAAATGATGCCAAATGAGAAAAGAAACACTACACTTAAATTTCCAGACCCATATTTTACATACAATCAACTGCACTAAACTGGTTGACCTACAATCCTTTAACCACTCTTGTTTGTTCATTAGTTGTGCATTAATTGAAAGCTGTCAAATATATCCTTTAAAAGTGCTTGTTTGACAGAGCCTTAGAGAATCGATGTTAAAAAAACCAGTATATTTTTATCCAAAAAGATAGCATATTTAATTCACTTTTTTAAAATAAAACACACCATGAATAATTTTGGTTTCTATGCGATTTATTTAGACTTTATTACTTAATATAAGTAGCTATGAAACAAAAGCTAATATTTTAGAAACAAAACTATGTTGACATTGTAGCTGGAAAAACATTACACAATATATTTTAACATACAAATAGTAGGAAAAATAGTTGGCATCAGAAGGTAAATAAAAAATTAATAAAAACTTCGAAAAGAAATAAAAGAATTAGATTAATAGTACAGGAAAGGAGGAAATTTTTTTGTAAAATGAAGCTGTAATTAGCAAATCAACTAATTTCTTGAAATTTTTCAAAGGGAAAATGGAATTAAACAAGATTTATTTGGATTTGGTCCAAAATGTTTTGGTAAAATTGGCAAAACCCTTTTTTTGGAAAAAATTAAAAAGAATTGAATATCCGGCAACATTAAAAAATTTTTTAAAGAAAATAGATAAAAAAAGGGTTTTTGGGTCATTTAAAAAAAGATTTTAATGGGGGGAAATTTCAAAAAAAATTTTTAAAACAGTAAAAACTCCCCCTTTAGGGTTGAAAATTTTTAAGGGGAGTTCAGTCACATTTATAAAAAAAAGCTTTTTCAGAATAATAGAAGAGAATTTTTTGGTCACACCAAAATGAGATAGGCTTGAATAGGGGAAACTACCATAAAATAAAAAAAATACAAAAACATTACCTCAAAATTTTTCCCTTTTTGGTTTATATCAATTTTTTTAATATTTATCATTGACTATTAAAAGATATTTATTCCCACCCCTAGGTGAAAAAATACCCCTCCCAAAATTAAAAAATTTAAAAAGTATAATTGTTTTGTTGAAATTTTCGTTTTTTAAAAGATAAACTAAAATATTTTGTAAAAAATTAACCCCCAACCGGAACAAAATAGCAAAATTTTATAATTTTAATTTCTACACTTTTGTTTTTATTTATGGTTATAGCTCCAAAAATTTAAGATTAATTATATTACAGTGTGATAACATTATATGGTTGTCTTAAAAAGTCTACTATAATATTAAAAATATCTTTAAAAAAGAGTTTAAATAATTATAAATATACTTTATGACTAAGCCATAAAAAAACTTAGCCTAAAAACTAAATTGTTTTAAGGGCCTTGTAAAAATCTTGCCTTATTAATACGTTTAAAAACTAAAAAAAATTTATTATAATAGTTCATCCTATAAACTTCTAAAGAGATTTTTGACTATTTCGTTTTTTGGATAAATTGTTCCAGAGCTTGCTAATATAATTATTTTAAGAGATCAGTCTGCCAGATTTTTAAACACTTACAAAATGATTAATAATTAAATTTTTTTTTCTTTTTTTTATAATTAAGGGCTACCAATGAAAAAAACACATTTTCTATAATATACTGCATTAAATGTGTATGTTCTTTATTTACACTCTTTGTCTTATAAAATATTTGGGATTGATAGAAAAGCAGAAATTTAAATGTCAGAAATGGACAATAAAAATTAAAAAAAGTGATAGTTTTTTGGGAGAAGCTAATATTTATAAAAAATATAAGGGAATAGTAAAATAATAGTAAACAGGCAAGGGAAAATCAGGGAAAAGGACAAAAACAATAAGTTAAACTTTATTCCGACACCAGAACACCATTTTTTGTGGACCTGTAATCGTATAAAATGGGGTTAACAGAAAAAGGTTTAACTAAATATCAATTTTCATTTGAATTCTGAATTCCATTAAAAATCAAGGCGAGTGCTAATCGCGTTAAATTTAGCAATTGACTTACGAGAGGGATGATCGCGTTGTTAAATTTAGATGGACTTAGATGTTAAAAAGTTAACAACGGTAAATGTTTAAAATGTCAGATTTTGAGGTTGCACTAAAATCTTAAATCCTAAAAATGAGTTTGTTAAAATTCCAACGTTGTTAACGAAAAATTTGCACCCTTCCCAATTTAAAACGATCATATTTTGGCCGTTATAATTGGGAGATGTAACGAAGAACATATTACTTATTATTTAATCCAATAAGTATGCTCCCCTGTGTTTTTTTGCAGATGTTTTCCTTGTCATAGCAGAGCTTTTCCCGTTTTCATTCAAGATATTTGTAAATTTAAAAAATTTTTAAAAAACCCATTTATTTTTTTTTTTTTGCGTTACTTCAAGTTTGTTTTTTTTAAAAAGTCTGTCATAAAATTCTTAAAAAATAGTTATTTAAAAAACTTTAATAAAACAGTTCTATAATGCGTCTGAATATTTTGGGGGTTAACAAAAATGTTTATATAATTTTTTTTTTTATTATTTAAAAACCCTTTAAAAAAAATTTTAAAAAGGACTGGTATTTTATAAAATGGTGCAATTTTACATTTATAAGTGCTGCAAAAACATAAGGAAAATGTTTCCAAGAGAAATAATGTTTTATAAAATTTGGAAACATTTCTAAGATTTTAAAACAGCAAATCAAGGGGGAAACTACCCCTAAATTAAATAAAATGAAAAAAATTTTAATTGCCGTAACTTTTTTTTAATAAAAAAGATGTAAAATGAACTTTTTAAAGTTTATCCCCAAAGTAGTGTGGCAATTTTATGAAGGGACCATTTTTATAATTTTGTCAAAAAATATTGACGTAAACATAAAATATGCACTTTTAACGGCCAAATCCCCTTTAAAGGATAAAAGATTGATAAAAAATAATATAAAAACAATCGAATAAAGGCCACAAAGTGCTGTTTCAAAAACTTACGCATTGGCCAAAACTCATAATGTCTTGGGAAAAAGATTTGCCCTACATTTATCAGTCCAAAATATAAAAAATATTATCCGATAAGGCAAAAATGACTGAATATTTAGGGAATGTGTTCGACTTTACTAAAGGATTTTTTTCACATCAATCCAGAGGGGCCCAAAAATTAGATGAAAAAAAAAAAAAAAAGTTTATTTTTTTATAATTTTTTTCTGCTTTTTTTAAACGGTTCTGGTTGTCTTAAAATTTTTCATTGTCTTTTGCAAAATATTAGTATAATTTTTGTGAAGTAAATTTTCCCGAATTACGAGAAGATCCCGGTTTTCTTCATTTTTTTCGTTACAACTATTTTTGCCAGGTCGTATCTCCTCATACCTCACATATCCTTTGTTCAAAAAAATTTTCTTTATTTCAAAATTAAATAAATTTTATATTATATATATATATATAATATATATATATATATATATATATATATATATATATATATATATATATATATATATATATATATATATATATATATATATATATATATATATGTAATACTAACCATTCGGTAAATAAAACTTTAAACAAGTAACATTTTAAAAACAATTTCATTTTATGAAAAGTTGATTTCATGTTTTTATGATAAAAACGAAAATTTAAAGATTAAGTGTTATTTTTTTATCCTCCCATTAAATGACCCACCCACCCTCAACCTTTCCCAAATTGAAAAATTGTTTAATCAATACGTGATCCCCTTTACTATATTATAAGGAAAAAATGTTCAAAAGTCCTTCCGTTATTTTCAATGCACTCTTCACAAATTAATACATAAAAATGAAATTTACGTTAAAAGTTTATAACAACTAGAATGTCAACATACCTTTTTTTCTAAAATATTATTCATGCTGTGTTATATTTTTAAAAATTTAATTTAGTATGCTATATTTTTAGATTAAAATTTACTGGGCGTTTCATTTACAAAAATGAGAATAGGTTCGATAACTTTTTTACCTGACTCCGTATACTTATTTTGAACGGCAGATTATTTAACAATCATTAAAAAAAAACTTAAAAAAAAAATCTGTATCTTTTTTAACTAAGAAAATATAGGGTCATTTTGAAATTGACAATTTTTTTATTTTTCCCTTATTTTAGGAGAAAAATTCAAATTTTTTACCACTGTTTTTTAGCACTAACAATTTCAGACGTACTTTATAAAAGTACGAAAATAGGACACCCTGCACAAAAAAAAAAAAAATTAATAGGTTAATAATGGGTTAAATTAGCATCTTTACAGAGGGTAAAACAAAAATGTCCTCTTTTTTCAGAATTATTACTAGTGTTACAAAAATGTGTACAATAACTTTAAATTAAATTTCTGGGGGGAAAAAACGACCCTAGTAAGGCAACTTGAAAAAAATTATCTAAAAAGATGGAGGTGCTTTAAAACAGAACATTAAATTTATTGACGATCCCCCCTTACAAAATAATAAGTCTTTATTTTTTTAATATATATTCCTATTTTTAAGTTTTTCACATATTTTAAATTTACCATCGCAATAAAGTCACCTAAGGAACTTTCCATGGACGACTTAAAGAAACTTGTTTTATTTTTTCTATAAAGGCCGAGAATACAAAAAAAACTCCACCACGGCCAACGTCAATACCAAAACGGGTCGCTGGGCTTTACGCACATATCAAAGGAGAGCGAGGGTCAATATCTCTGCGAAGCCAAAAATAATATTGGCGCGGGTGTTAGCAAAGTTATATTTTTACGAGTTAATGGTAAGTTGACGACAATTTTTTGTCTTAGGACATTCGACAAACATATATATGTATATATATATATATATATATATATATATATATATATATATATATATATATATATATATATATATATATATATATATATATATATATAAATATATATATATATATATATATATATATATATATATAATAAATATAAATAATTAATTTATTAAATTTAAAATATAATAATATTTTTTATTAATTTTTTTAATATTTTTATTCATTATAATTAAAATTATTAATTATTTATATATTTATTTATAAAAATTTATAAAAATTATTTATAAAATAAAAGAAATTTTAAAGTAATATAAGGCTCTAATGCTAAATTTAAGAAATATCAAAATATTTGTTTGCATTTATTTTCCTTTCCTACCATATTTTGGTTGGGACGGTGTGGGGTGGGATAAATTGAAAATTTCCCCAATTTAGTTGTTCTATGTTTTTATTTTAAAATTTTCTTAAGGTCACCCAAAAATTTTCCCTCGTCCCATGTTTCCCGGTTTCGTTTTTTGAGGAAAAGATTTATATTTTAAATAATATTTTAAATTTAATTTAATAAATTATAATAATTTTATTTTTTTTTTTTATATATGGTTATTTTCCGGGAACACAATTGGTTTTTCTGTTTGATTTTTTTGGGGCTCTGAAAATTATTTTCATTTCGATGTGATACCTATCTCATCGAAATCCAAATAATTTTAAAAATGTCGCAAATAAACGGGAAAAAATAATTGAGCGGATGTAATTTAAAATAACTATATTTCCACCGGAACTTTAGGAACTAAATTATTAATATAAAATTTTTATAATAAAATTTAGGATTTATTTATATATATATATATATATATATATATATATATATATATATATATATATATATATATATATATATATATATATATATATATATATATATATATATATATATATATATATATATATATATATATATATATATATATATATATATATATATATATATATATATATATATATATATATATATATATATATATCAAATCTTAATTTTTATAATTTATTTCAGGAAAATAACCTTTTTATATTGGCAATATCCAACAATAATATTTATGGCCAGGTTCAAATAGCATTAGTGGCTTGGGGGAATATCTTCACATTATAATTTTAGTTGTGTCTTAAATAGATAAAAATGCGCTCACTGAAGGCAAAAATTGATGTTATCGCGAAAAGTAAAAAGTACGCTTTGGGTTCGCGAAAACTGGCTAAAGAGTTTGGTGTTGGAAAATCCCAAATAAATGATTTTTTTCAGGAATAAAGCTAAACTAAATTGAATGTTTAAAAAAGGTGTTAATTTAGAATAAAAGAAAATTCTGAAGTCAGGAGATTCGCAGTAGATCAAGACAATTGGATCTGCAAAGCAAGAGATAAAAATGTTCCAATTTTTGGACTCTTTATTTAACAAAAAGCACTTAAGGCAGCAAACAATTTAAAAGTGGAAAATTTTGTAGCCTCAAATGGTTGAACAACTGTTTTTATGATGGCCGTTATAGACAAGTTTTACTGTAAATAAGTAAAAACAATTTTTTCCTGCCATATTCCTTGATTCTTATTAAAATATTATATATATATATATATATATATATATATATATATATATATATATATATATATATATATATATATATATATATATATATATATAATATATATATATATATATATATATATATATATATATATATATATATATATATATATAATTATTTATTTGTTTTCTGAACCATAAAATAATATATTCTTCAACTTAATTCTTGGGAGTTTTGATCATTTATTTTAAATTTAAAAGGTTATTTTATTTTATATTGTTTAATTAAAACGCCAAAAGCCTTCCAGTGTTTATACATCATAATTAATGTGGCAGTGGTTACTTATAATTATTATGTTTTTCTTTGTGTATTAATAAATGACTTTGGTAAATTTTACAATAATTAATTATGTTTTTGCACCTAGAGGAAATCTGTCCATTAATAATAAAAATATATAAATATACATATATATATATATATATATATATATATATATATATATATATATATATATATATATATATATATAAAAAATTTTTGCCAAGATAAAAATAAATAGCATGAAGAAATGTGCTTCTTACTTTATTTATCTAAAATATTATAATAATTTAAAAAGCAGTACATTTTTTTTACAATTATTTTTGATAAGGTGACCCCTGAACGCCATTGGACTTAAGAATTTAAGTTTAATTTGGCCTAAATTAGGTCCTTAATACTAAAAATAATAAAAATGACTAAGAAATCAGAGAAGCTATTGTAATTAAATAATTTAAAAACACACTATTTAAAATATAAAAAAAATTAACACCCCATATCTTAGAAACTATGCATTATTTTCGGACCCATATTAATAGATTTTTTTTATTTTTTCAATAACGATCACCTACTGAAATAAGGTTATGCATTTTTAAACACCCTGTATAAAAAATAAATAGATTTCCTCCAGCTTCTTGGTAAATAAGAGAAAAAATCTTTTCTTTGAAAGTAACGTCACTATTTGAAAGGAATTATAAATGCTAAGTGTTGTGAAAAAAATATTCTTCGGGCATTGAAACAGTATTTCAAGCAGTACTTGATTTGGAATACATACACAGTGTACAAAGTAAAAAAGAAGAAATATTTTTTGGATTAAAAGGAAAATCAAAGCGTACTGAAAGCTGCTATGTCTCTGATTGTAATGTGTTTATATTATTTAAGGTCATTTACGAAAGTACCGCTTACAAGGCTGTTGTTTGTTCTGCAGAACTTTGGTACTCATATATGCGATGAGAATCGGTAGACTTGTTTTGAGACAGGAAACAAAATTGTGCCTTTCAAGTACTGAACTAAACAAGTTCCTTAGTAACCTAAGTTTGTACCTATCTATAGGCATGAATTTTCCAAGCAGTGGTGATGTGTATCCCTCTGGTGTACCTACCTACAGTCTATGGTTGTATTTACATCCATGGTTTAGCATCTACGTTGGGCTGTAGGTTTCACCTGGCTAATTTAATCCATAATTTAAACAGACCTAACCATAAATTAGAATCGGCAGTATGTAGTGCTTCATATATATTTTTTTATTTTGGACAGTCTAAAAAGGCTTAAAGCCTAAGTACTAACATACCGTGAGTGTTCCATAGAGTAAAAACCATGGAAATACCTATAAAAGAGCGACAGCTCGTCGGTGGTGACAAATAATAAGCATTTCTTTGTGATTAAAAACATGATTTTAAAAAGAATCTGAATTGGGATACATACAAAGTACACAGTTAAAGAGAAAAATGCTTTCTGACTCGAAAGAAGAGTCCGACCTTCTTAAAGCTACTGTAGATATCAGTGTAATGTATTTATGACAATTAAGGCTCTTCTTAAAAGCTCCTACAAGATTAAAAGACTTTTTGTTATACAGGACTTGGCAATTCATAAATAAAGGAAGGCAAACTTTTTACGCTTTTTCGCGATAACGGATATAATTGAGTACTTTAGGCGTTAAATTGGACAATATTTTTATCGGTTTAATCTAATATTTATTTAAGGTCCTGTAAATGATATATCTACATTACCTTGCGCTTGTTTTCGAAACCAGGCTTAAAAACTGGCTCAAAAAATTAAATATAAGCGTGAAGGGTACTATTGTCAGCAAATTCGTAGATGGGATTAATCGTAGAAGAAAGAAGATTGTTAATGCTAAGAAGAAATAGAATTGGTATCAGTAGTAAGCCCTCGGCCACCCCACTGTTATTGGTGAAATCTAGAAGAGTGATTATCTACAATTACTGATATACGCCGATTAAAAAGAAAACTTCTGGTAAAAGAGAACCTATCATATCATATCTGGTTGACGCTTTGGTTATGGCGACCAGGATACACCAAGGAACTCAACAGACACCCATTGCAGTTTTGTGAAACAAAGAAAAGCAATTCTGCTGTGGTTTTTTTGTGAAGGAACTCGTAGGGTTTATTGTGTTTTCTAAAGCGGCCTATACACATGCAGGCAAGCCCGCGCGCAATTGCGTCCAGGTAAGTCCGCGAGCAAGTGCGAAACGAATTGAGGCCACACACTATTCAGGTAAAACGTTGAGGTTTTAACGTCAGTTGCATATAATTTCTCTCAACTTCTCAAGAAAAATTTTGTATGCCTCTTCTTTTAATATTTTATTGGAATACTCATTTGATTTTATCTTCCACAAGCACGGATTGTCTTTATATAATTCTATGAATTTTCCCTCATAATGTCTTCGTGTTTCTTTGATAGTCTAGAATTTGCCATTTTTTCAACGACTACCTATTTTGCCACAAAAATCACGTAAAACAGTCTTGGCGCGAAAAAAATTTCACCAGTTGGTCTTCGCACTTGCTCTAAAATCAGCCGGAATCTGATTCGCTTCGAGCCGCGCTTGGAACTGAACGCGCCGTCAGTTTTGACACATACACTTTCGCACTTACTCGCGTATCTCGACCTGTACAGGCAAGTCTTAACACTTGCCTGCATGTGTATAGGCCGCTTAAAGGTTCTCGCCCATTAGCGCGACGCGGTGCGACGCGATTAAATGCATCAGGGATACTTTACTTTTAATTAAACTGAAGCCCGCCCATCTAGGCGATGCGACGCGGCGCGACATCTCAGACAAGTCGGTAGAGCAAGCAAGCGACAATGTCGCGTCGTGTCGCATCGCGTCGCTCTAGTGGGCAAGAACCTTTAATTTCTTAAACTATGAACATTAATGATTTTTTCTATTATCTTGCAAACAATTAAGAGAAGCGATATAGGTCTATATTTGGAAAGGTGACTTTTAGATACTTTTTTAAAGATAGGTTGACTACGTGCAAATTCCCGTGTCATAAAAAATTCAAAAGAGGCAAGTTACAAAAGAAAATTTTCAACCCTTTTAATTGATTATAATCTAATCTTAACGCATTTTCGGTGTTATGATATTCTTAACATAACAGATTATTTTCTTTGTATCCATTTAGCCAAACATATCGTATATTTTCTTTCTTAATATCACCCACATAAAAGCAACAAAAAACCTTTATATTACAAAAATAATAAGTCAAGTTATATTTCTTTCGATCAGCGGTAACTGGATTCTCTTTGTGCCATGGCGACCATAAAAGAAATAATTAATTCGGAGAAAAGAGGGCAAAATATTGCTTTCATTCCGAGATGGGTTTTTTTATTATTAAATCCCTGTTGTCAACAAAGGCAAAACGAAATTGGATAGAGGTTAATTTTATACTGAAATTTAAAGGACTGTTTTGAGATAAAAAGGCAATTTATGTACAGGATGTCAAAAATAAACGCAGCAAATCTTCGGAGATTAACCATTTGTTTGACCTCTTTGAGAAAAAAAATTATTCTAAGCTACTTTATTTCTATATAACCTGATCCTTAAATATATAATTGTTATTTGTGCAACCAGTTAAAGATTTCTGAATGTGAAAATGTGGGCTATAAAAATAGTGTTTTCCAACACGCTTCATACAATATTTTTTCTAATTTTTGATATTTTTTTTTATTTTATCATTTAAAGTGACACTTTTCAAAACTCATTGACGTTGTCAAATATCTTACTTTTCATCACCAGTTGCGAAAAATTTTACTTTATGTAACTAGTTATGAAAGCTAAGATATTTGACAACGTCAATAAATTTTGAAAAGTGGGACTTTAAATGTTAAAATTAGAGAAAATATATTTTTTCAAATATCCAAAAATTAAGAGGGCGTAAAAGGGCCAGATCAATTTTTATTTTTATTTTCAGTACAAATTCTGACTTAGATCTCGAACTTCGACTTAAATCTCGAAATTCCGACTTATATCTTAAAATTCCGACTTAGATTTCAGAATTTCGACTTCTACCTTGGAATTTCTACTCATATCTTGGAATTTTTCCTTATATCTAGAAATTCTGACTTAGATCTCGAAACTCCGACTTAGATCTCGGAATTCCGACTTATATCTCGGAATTCGACTTATATTTAGGAATTCCAAATTATATCTTGAAATTCCGACTAAGATCTCGAAATTCTGACTTATATCTTGGAATTCTGACTTATACCTTGGAATTCCGACTTATATCTAGGAATTCCGACTTATATCTCGGAATTCCCACTTATATCTCGGAA
Organism: Listronotus oregonensis; assembly: GCA_019359885.1. Taxonomy (NCBI): domain Eukaryota; kingdom Metazoa; phylum Arthropoda; class Insecta; order Coleoptera; family Curculionidae; genus Listronotus; species Listronotus oregonensis. The sequence continues at coordinate 140,112 of JAHBCN010000677.1, forward strand.
TTCCGACTTAAGATCTCGGAATTCTGACTTATATCTCGAAAGTTCGACTTATATCCCGGAATTCCGACTTATATTTTAAAATTTCGACTTACATCTCGGAATTTCGGCTAAGATCTCGAAATTCCGACTTATATATCTCGAAATTCCGACTTAGAGATTTAAGTTGAAATTTCGAGATCTAAGTCGGAATTCCGACTTAAAGATTTAAGTTGGAATTCCGAGATTTAGGTTAAAATTAATAGATAGATAAGTCTAAATTCCAAGTTATAAGTGAATTCGAGATTTCGAAATTAAGATTAAGTAGAATTAATGATTAACAATTTGTATAAAAAAAAAAAAAATTGTGCGGCCGTTAGCCTTTTGCAAAAAGAGGCGTAAAAATATTAAAATTAAGTTACCCGTGAATCAAAAGACAATTCTAAGCTATTAACTATGACTTTAAATAAGATTTAAATTTGTAAGAACCATTTTATGATTGATTATTTACTTCTTGTAACTTCCACTTAAACTGTAGGGCCTGGCTAAATAACATTATTTTAATGTTAATAGGGAGGTGGCGAATTCAAGGTCTTTGTTTAACGTCGGTGGTGGCACCTATCGCATTGTCTAAAGACCCGCTTCCACTGTACCTACAGAAACTTTAAATAAGCTATAGTGGTTATTCCTAAAGTAAAAATTAATAATAAATATTAGTCTAAGATCCGAATTTAAGACGATCTTTACCCATCTGCCAGCCAAATAAAAACTATTTTTTATCAAATGTATTATGTAAATAAAAATGCCACGGGTGATTATGACCAGAAAGGAAGAGCTTAACATCCCAAAAAGTACTATTCATTTTGTTAAAAACAAAGGCAGGTAACACACTCCTTTAAGAGAAGAGCTGGAAGTGGTCGCCCCAAACTATCGAATCAAGAACAAGACAATAATTAAGTTAATGTTTTGAGAAATCAATCATTTAAATCGAACGAAAAAGAATTTCCCAGCATTGGCATCGGTTAGAACGGCACGGCGAGGAATAAGGCAAATATCCGAATTGCGCTGCCACTAGTGATGAGCAACAAGACCAAGACCAAGCGGCTGTCTTGGCTTGGTCTTGGTTTTTTGGGGGGGTCTTGGTCTTGAAGGTGCTTGGTCTTGGTCTTGCTGCGGTCTTGCTGGTCTTGCTTTTTTTTGGTAGTAATAATTTAAACTAAGTACTATTAATAAAATATATTTTTTTAATACTTAAAAATAAATAAAGATGAAAACTATATTTTCTGCATTGAAATTATAAAATATGCCAATTTTTTAGCCTTACACATACATTTAAATTATTTGAAATAAAACACATTTTTATAAATGTGGGGTTTATTTTTTTAAAAAAACCATTTTTAGTTAAATTAGACACAACCTGTTTTTAAAATTTTAGTGGCACATAAAAATTTAAGTGATAAGAATTATTTAAATTTTCTTTGGGGAGACATATAAAATTAAAAGAAATACAAAACTATGTACTGTGTGAGCAGAAAAAAAACTTTTAATTTCAACCAGATGTGAAATTTTTGTGAAAATGATTCTAATATGTAAACATTGGTCTCTGATTCAAAAAAAAGTTATTCAGAAATCTTTTCAGTTCATATGCACTTTTTATCTTTAAATTAGTCAAACATTTGCTGTACAAGGTTTGTACAAATACTTTCTGCATATACAAGGTGGCTCAATACTGTGACAAAGCTCGATAATGAAAAAATTATATAAAAAAGGGCGTCTGTGATTTTTTTTTCTATTTCAGAATTTTCCGAAGAATCCACTGCAACTCAAGAAAACTCCCTTATTTTTAACTTTTAAACTAAAATATAAAATTTATGACAAAAAATTCATTAAAAAAAAATCACGCTGTAAAATTGTTAATCTGTCATATAGAAACAATGTCAATGTAGATAGTTTTTAAATATAATTTTTGGTTTTGATAAAAATGACATCATTATTATTCTTTTAGCATTGTTTTGCCTTTTACTTCAAAACCGGAAGTGATATTTAAAATCCATTTGTATAAAAATTATTCCTATATGACATAAAAAAATATAGGTTTTATTAATTCCTCTCTTTTAAATTTATATCATAGTTTTAAGAAAAAATCTAATGGTGCCATTTTTTACAGTGTGGAACAAAAATAATGTTTTTCTGGATTTTGAAAATTTTTGATCCACCCTGTAAGTGGCATCACTAGATAGCTAATTTTAAAAAAAAAAACATTAGAAATATGAAAGTTATTTTCAGCTTCTATAATATTTGTACCCCTAGCTTTTCTCTGTCGTAAACGTTTTCGGAGATATCCTGCTTTGTCAGACCATTGAGTCACAATCCTATTATTTTTGAAACATGTTAGAATTTACTCATAATCGTTGTTAAAGAACTGTATAAAATAACAAAGTGATCCATTTAATTATTATTTTATTAATAAAACCTGTTTCTCATTAGTTCTCGCAAAATTTTTGTCATTTCTGTATAAAATACCTCTGTATATTGAATATAAAAAATTGAATATTATAATATTTTAAAAAAATTTGCAGAAGTGCAAGAGTCTTGCAGGTCGGTCTTGGTCTTGCGTAGTCTTGCACCCCTCGGTCTTGGTCTTGGTCTTGCATACCTCGGTCTTGGTCTTGGTCTTGCAAGCGAAAAGGCGGTCTTGGTCTTGGTCTCGGTCTTGGTCTTGCTGCAAGACCAAGACCGCACGACCAATACCGGTCTCGCTCATCACTAGCTGCCACCTGGCAGCCTTAAAACCGTTTTTGACAAATGCAAATAAAGAACAACGCATTGATTTGCTTTACAATTTTAATTGGAACCTTCGATTTTTGGGAAAATATAATATTCACCGATGAAAAAGTGTTTCAGTCGTGCTACAATGGGATATTTAAGGTATACAGGCTTCAAGAAACACGATTTGTTAAAAAAAAATACCCAAAAAGACAGAAGTAGTGGGCGATTTTCGGTAAATGTTTGGGGGGCTGAGTGCACAAGGACTTGGTGTATGTTATTTTATCGAAGATAGGTTCAATGCGAAGGTATATATAGATCTACTACAGAATATTATGCTTCTTTCTGTACTGAATCGATTTCCGGACAGAAATTTTATCTTTCAGCAAGATAAGTGTCCCGTTCATAAGGCAAGTTGATGAATAGATGAAAGAACAGCGTTTCAGGGTTTTACCTTTAAATATTATGGAAAATGTTTGGGGCTTATTAGTTAAAAAAATTAATGGAAAAAATAAGTTTAGGCCGCAAAATGTAAACGAACTTAAGAATAAAATTTTAGAGGCGTGGGATGAGTTACGAGGAAATCCGGACTACGCCCGGGCTTTGGTCCATTCGATGCCTGGAAGGCTAAACTCTGTCCTAGAAAAAAACGGGGCCGCAATAAAATAATACATTTGTTTTAAAGGATATTTAAGTTTGTTTAAATTTATTAAATTGTTAATTAATTTATTAATTTGTTAGTTTTTATAAAAAATACGTATTTTTTTTTACTTTTGCTTTATTTATAGCAGTTAAAAGTAAAACAAGGTAAAAAAGAGCAATTTACAAAAATTGTCAGAAAAGTCAAAATTTGCCAAATTTTTTGCCTGACTAATATACCACTAAAATTTGTTTTCTTTAATTGTATAAATAAAGTCTTTAAATTTTTTTTTAATTTAATATTTAAGAAATTATTAAAATTTTTGTTAATAAAACTGAAAAAAAAAATTAGTGCCATATTAGCACTGTCACGTAGAAAAAAAAATTAACATTATACAGGGAGTATCAAAAATTTTTTCTTTTTTTTAATAATCATAGCCTTGACCATGATTTTTTAGGAACCCACTGGCGATACATTTATTAACATATTTTACTTAACAACATGTAGTTTTCCTCTGGTTGGCAAATCCCGTAATATAAATATAAATATTATTTTAAAAAATCACTGCCCTAATACTTTTATACGTAAATATGTTTTCTACCAGAAAATATCAAATGATTAACCATGTTTTTTGTTTCTTTTGCCCTTAAGAAAAATAATCCGTCAGTTTATATTTATAGCTCGAAGAGAACAAGGGTCAATACCTTTTTCAAGCGACCAAAAATAATATTGGGTCCGGGTTTACAAAGACATATTTCTTAAGTCGTCTGTAATTTAACCGACCTTTTTTCTTAAGAAGTCTAAAGGTCTGTAAGTAAAAGAAAAAATATTCACATAATGGAAATAATATAAGGGGAGCCCATAGCTCTTAAAGATATCTCATACAGAGAGGACAAAACGTTAATATACAGGGTGTTTTCTAAGTAATATAAAATATTTAAGTAGGTGATTTCTTAATATTTTTCTGGGACCGTTCATATTTTTTTACTTTCGTGCACGTATTTTAGTTGGGAAAGTGTCACTTTTCCGCACTAATGCGGGAATGTATAACTATCTATATGTAGACCCAAAACTGTATCCGATTATCTTAATAATAACTTAAATTACTTCTTAATAACAATACCTACCAATTTGGATGCCTATATATCCACCTTGTCATATTTTTTTAAATTTGCATTTTTTTTTATTATTTTGAAGTTTTTTAACACTTTTTAAAACAATAAGTCAAGTAATAATCAAACCAGGTTTTTTTCTCTTTATTTTTATGGCAGCAAAAGTAATTTTCTAGGCCGTCAAACTATTTCTAAGATCTAAAGGTTTTTAACTAGCCAAATAATGGCTTATTCCGACGAAGAGCTTCATTAAGATATTGTGAAGGCTGATAATGAGGTGAATATGAACCTATTACCGAGTAAACTAAAAGAAAAATACGAGAAGCAATACACCCAATGTTTAAGTTTTTGCAAAAAAAAGCAAATCAAAAGCATAAAAGAAGGAGGGTAACCTTTGATAGTAAGCTAAAGTGGAACTCCCACTTGGAGAAAAGAATCAAGAAAGCAAACATTTCTTATGAACAGTGTCGCCGGGCCATAAGCAGATCCTGGGGACTGTCGCCTATGTGTCACCCTGTGAATCTATACGGCCATCATAAGACCAATGCTAACCTACGGTGCTATTATCTGGGGGCAAAAAGTCCAGCAGACGACAGTTATCAAAGCTAGACCATGTACAGAGAATGGCTTGTCTCAACACCACTAGGCCATGTGAACAACACCAACTAGGGCCATGGAGGTAATCCTAAACCTCGCACTCCTTGACATATTTTTCAAGGATGTTGTTTTGACAGTTTTGTTGCGCCTCCGCACTGTTGGTATAATGCCCAATATCTACACAGACAGTTCGAAAACAAAAGAAGGTGCGAGATGTGGAATTTATTCTAGATCTTCTAACTTAAACATCAAATGGGCTATGGGTGAGTTTTCCAGCTTGCTTTAAATTGAGCTCACAGGCATAACCATAGCTGCAAAAGAAATAAACGGTAAAAACATTACTGATAAAGTCGTGCTTATCCATACGAATTGCAGACAGACACACCACGCCACACCTCGGGTCTGGTACTAGAATGTCACCCCCCTTTGGGGGGCCCCTTTCCCTTTTGCTGGACCAAAGGACACGCGCACTCTAAGGGCAACCGCATCGCGGACTCGTTGGTCAGGAAGGCTGCCGGGACAAAACCTTTTGTACCCGAACCTTCCGTAGGTCTGACAGAGTCTGCGAAGAGGGGCCTAAACAAAAGACACCCTTATGAGCAGTTTACAAGACGATGGGATGAAACAGTAAACTGTAACTTTTCCAGGGAGTTACTGAACTATCCTACAAGGTACAGCCCCCAAACCCACTTTTGAATGGGGTATTTAAAAAAATGACACATCTCGTGTAGAGGTTAAAGAAGGACTAGACGGTGGAGCACATCCTTTGTGACTCCCCTGTACTCTCGTCCAAGAAAAGATCCATGCTGGGCGAGTATTGGCTTTCTTTGGCCGACATTAAGGAGATTCCCCTCGACGACGTTCTTACCTACTTTAAATCAGTAGAATGGGCGGGGTACTGAGTGAGGAAGTAGCACAACGGGCCTACTGAGGCCTGGGTGCAGTGATGTTTATCACCCTCCTTACTTTTAGATACAAATACAGAGCATGAAAGAAGAGATATTTTTGGAATACTTTTGTGCCTTTTCCTATATTTAAAAAAAAAATCTAAATTAACATGTATCCTATCTTTCCTATCAAATCCTAAAGAATATTTAAATGATTTGAAATGAAAGTAAAAACATAAGACATAATATCCGCATTTGTTTCGATACGTTTTAATAAAGGGCATTTCCTATTTATTTTTAGTAACAACAAAAATAATCTAATTTATATGAAAGATATGCAATTTACATTACAAAAGAAAACGGAACAGTAAATACCCACAATGTCAAAAGACAAAAAGTTAATATTGTTTTAAAGTTAGTACTCGTTTATTACTATATCTAATAACTATTGTTCTGTACCACCTCGTATTAAAACGCGAATCATTGTTCTTTACCTATTTTCTAACAACTGGGTAAACAATGGAAAGATACAACAATGGAACGTAATGGCCTTGTTTAGTCCTCGCTGGACGACCTTACACTATTTTGCAATTTGAAAAAACAACTTTATTTGGAAAGTTGCCTTTTTTGTTAAGCTATTTTTAAATATTAAGTTTAGCTGACGCCACAACAAATTTCATATTTTAATTTTTGTCGCAATCCTTCTGAAAATTTTTAAATTTTAATTTTTCTTTCAATATGTTAATGTCCACAGAAAGTCTACCCCTTTATTTATAATCTGGTAATTTGGAATTTGCTTCCAACTATTTTAATACTTCAACTAGGACATAACCACACTAAAGCCCTAATGTATGTAATGAAATTTACACTGTAATTTACATTTTTCGTGGTGACCGACCACTACAAAGCCTAATTACTCTTAATAACAGCAAAACTGTACAAAGGGTATTTCGGTTTAAAACCCGAGGAAATATACTAAGTGCCAAAAAACCTCACACTCAGAAATAATAATTACATCTTGACAATGTATTAAATAAATGTTTAGCCTTTCCCTAAGCAAATTGTTAATTTGGATTCAAATTACAAGATACTGGCCAGGAGTTCAATTCACTAGTCTCAACTGAAAAATGTCGCAAATAAGTCTCAAAAACCAATTTTGTTTGACATTGAGAGTTATGTGCCTCTTATCGCAAATTTGGAATTTTGTCGAATAGCAAAACTTGATAATAGTGTAACTGTGAATAAATGAACGGTAAAAAGCTCTTAAAAAGCAAATATTAAAAATAACCTACAAAATTTTGATCGTCGAATCAACCCATCCTTTGGATACTGTGTCGTGTGTGTGGAACCATGTTTCATCAAGGTAAATTATGGATCTGTTTTCTAACCTATATCTTTTAATTTTTTGAAGGTAATTAAATCACCTAGTGCGTAATCTGTGCGATTCCATTACTACTTGTCTTTTGTCTATTTTGCGGTATTTAAATCCTATTTTCAAACAACTCTATGGAGGGTGGCACAGCTAATATTTATATTGGTTTCGTCTTCGTCTAGCTTCTTATTCAGTTTATATAAGGTAGGAATAACTTCGCTTTCATAAAGACAATATATTTTCCTTCTTATTAGGTCCTGCTTACTATTGTCTATACGGTGAGATTGACAATCACTACGTTTTTTTCTTTTGTTTAATTCTTTACTAATAATAATATCCCTTATCGATGATATTGGAGTTTTTGTAAGTAGACAGGTTTCTTTTAAATCTTTTTGTTTAATTAGACCTGTACTGATTAAAGTTTCATACACATTTTTCACAACCTGTTTTGCATCTATTGACAAATGATTTCGACGCGACATATTTATATTCTCGTAAAACAACTTTTTTGAAACGCAGAGTAAAAACAGTTATTCAACACTGCCACTAAAATATTAGCCAAAATATTTATATACCTAATGGTCAATACTCAAGAAATAGCTGGCCCACCCCTGCCAATATGGATTTACCCAATAACAATAGGTAATAGAATGGTTAAAGGTTTATTGGGTTATGGTCCGTCAGAAGCCATAATGATATACTTTGAGACAGACTATACCTAGGATATTTTATGGGTTTTTTTGCATTATGACTGAATTTTTCTTGGTTTAAATATGAATAAATACACTTTGCATAGTTTTAAATAAGACTTCGTTTACTGATTGTCATCAGTCATCACGGATGGAACTTCCTATTTGAAACTATGTAGTTAATTCAGAAATCCGTCCCGTTTGATGCCGTCCAGTGATCGCCTACCTTATAAATAAATGAATAAGTGACCTTTTGCTTTGATATTACATAAATTGCAAGTAAATAAAAAGTTACAGCTAGAATTCGATTTATATTTAAAAAATAAAGTACGAAAAAAGGATCGTCCTACTTTGTTTTGTTTTTTACTTAGTGACGCATCAATCCTTGCATTGTTTGTAAACTGTATTTTTTTTAATTTTAAAATGAAAAGTTTTAATGCAGTTTATGTAGGTAGTTTACCAATGTAAATAAAACAAAAGTGCGTATTTTTTCAACTACTATGTAACCTTTTGTTAAATATTTCTATTATTACCAATAAAAGTATATTACACAAATAATTTTAAAACAAACCATCAAAAAATGTTTGTTTAATTTACGTAAATGTTTATCATTTAATTAAAAATTGAGGTAAAAATAAAAAAACTGTATTCCATATTTTTTTAAATTGTGATAACAAAATTGACATCACCAACAAGACTAAAAGTTGTTCCATCCTAATTTAGATTTTTGCTTTGGATACTAATAAAGATCAATTACTTTAAAGCTAATTTAATTTTTATAACTGTATTTAAAAAATTAAAGCTGTCAAAATATGATATACGAGATACCATCGGAAGCAGAATATTCCCAGGAATTTGAAAATGTAAAATTATTTAGGTTTCTTATTTGAAAATCGGAAGTTAAGGCTTTTTCCGGTAATACCGGATGTCACCGGCTTGCAAAAATCGCAAATTTAACTCTTAATGATATCCGCATTTTTTTTATCCTGAAAAATGCAGAAAAACGGGGGTGAGCCAATCCACTGGATGGATTGGCTCACCCAATCCCACCACCCACCTGTATATCAAAGAAACACCTTCTATTTATTTTTATTAAAATAAACCATCTCCAGAGATATTCTAATACTTTGTATATAAGTTTGTAAAAATTTATTTATTAACCAATTTTGCAAAAAATAAGGATAAAATATCGCTGAAAATTAGGTTTAACCAAATAATAAAAACGTCTACGTAAATCATATTTTATACCAAAATAAACAAGAAAAATCAGAGAGACTTGAAATATGATATTTGACTAGAGCTTTATTAAATCCCCAGACCCCCAGATGAAATTCTGTTAAAGTTATTGGATTTGAAAACGTATAAAAAATTGTTTACCCAAAGCTACTGGAGTTTATTAAGTTGGTACAAAAAGTCTATTTTTAAACTATGGAAATAGCTGAATTTTGATATTATAAGCTTATATTGCAATAAAAAACATAATTCATTACCCTGAGATTAGGTAATGTTTAGTACCTATACACAAATCTCAGTATGTACAGGGTGATCCCTTTATTAAGGGCCTATACCATCAGGATGTGCTCCATAATTTTGACGAGTCAAAGAGTCAGTCAATAAGTTAAAAGATAGCTTAGTTTTGATATTATAAGCCTATATTACAATAACAAAACATAATTCATTACCCTGGGATTAGGTAATTTTTAGTAGCGGCTATACAGGTTATAACTGTCAGTATGTACAGGGTAATCCCTTTATTAAGAGCCTATACCAAGATATGCTCCATAATTTTGACGAGTCAAAGAGTCAGTTAGTTATTCAATAGTAAAATGGGCAATTTTTAAATCTTAGAAATCACTTAACAAAACTTTCTTAATTTTTTACAGGTAATTACTATACTTATATGAATTTACATGGCAAATTTAAAACCTTTGTGTGAAACGATAGCAAAATTATAATAGGGGGAAAACGCGACAAAATGTTTTGTATAATATACAGTATGTCCACGGAAAAGGTGTTGAAGAGAAAAAACTTTTTTATTTTTGATTTTATCGAAAAAAGCTACTCTTGATTAAAATTTTTGCTACTTCTAAGAGTAAGATTGAGATAGAAACATTTAACATATTTTATACGGTGTTCAGAAATTGAAAAACTTAAAATGGTACAAGAGAAGTGCATTTATTTGATAAGATATGGAAATAAGTTATAGGAAAAAGATGTTCAAAATTAAAGGTAGTTCTTATACCAATTTTGAAAAAATCCGCCTACTTTTATTTATTTGTGATTAAATTTATTTTAATATCAATTTATAATCAAATTTTTTGCTGTTAATTAAGCATTTAAAGCTGACGATACTGGCTAATGAATTATAAAAGCCAAGTGTCAATAAAGCTTGTCACTATCAACGCCTACTAGTACAAAATTTTAAATTAGTTAATTGATAATGATATTTTAATTACAAATAAATAAAAGTGGGCCGATTTTTAAAAACTGGATTAGAGACTACCTTTACGTTTGAACAACTTTTCTAGTAACTTATTTCCATATCTTTGCAAATAAATGCACTTTACTCTTGTACCATTTTAAGTTTTTTCAATTTTCTAAACACCCCGTATAAAATATGTTAAATGTTTTTATCCCAATCTTACTCTAAGAAGTAGCAAATTTTTTTATCTAAGTAACTTTTTCGATAAAATTAAAAATAAAGAAGTTTTTCTTACTCAACACCTTTTCCGTGGACACACAGTAGTCCACGGAAAAGGTGTTGAATAGTAAAAACCTTTATTTTTAATTTTATCAAAAAAAAACTACTCTTAAAAAAATTTGCTACTTTTTAAAGTAAGATTGGGATAAAAACATTTAACAAATTTTATACGCGGTACTCAGAAAATTTAAAAAACTTTAAATGGTTCAAGAGTAAAGTGCATTTATTTGAGAAGATATGGAAATAAGATACAAGGAAAAGTTGTTCAAGAGTAAAAGATAGTTTCTTATATCAATTTTCAAAAAAATTGGCCTACTTTTATTAACTTGTGATAAAAAATATTTTAATATTAATTAACTAATTCCAAATTAACAACTCATTATTATACTAGTAGGCGTTGAGAGTGACAAGCTTTATTGACACTTTGCTTTTATAATTCATTAGCCGCAGTAACGTCAGCTTTAAATACTTACTTAACAGCAAAAAATTTGACAAAATTGATATTAAAAATTTAAATTGATATTAAAATAAATTTAATTACAAATAAATAAAAGTAGGCCGATTTTTTCAAAAATTGGTATAAGAGACTACCTTTTAATTTTGAACAACTTTTCCTAGTAACTTATTTCCATATCTTATCAAATAAATGCACTTTACTCTTGTACCATTTTAAGTTTTTTCAATTTTCTGAACACCACGTATAAAATATGTTAAATATTTCTATCCCAATCTTACTCTTAGAAGCAGCAAAATTTTTTATCAGGAGTAGCTTTTTTCGATAAAATCAAAAATAAAAAAGTTTTTTCTCTTCAACACCTTTTCCGTGGACATACTGTATACTAGGATCATTAAAAAACGAAAAAAAAAATGTAAAAAATTATTTGACAAAAAGTTTAATTTTTTTTAAGACAGACAAATAATTTTGTCTTTAAAAGGTAGAAGTGTTTTTTTTTGGATGTTTGCCTTTTGTATAGATAATTTTGTTCTAAAAATATATTTCTTTTTCAGCCCCAGCACATTTTTTACAAAAATCCAAACAAGTTCAAGTGGTAAAAGGTGAACAAGCTCACCTACAGTGTTCGGCAAATGGGGACACCCCAATGCAAATTACTTGGAAAGTCGGGGGACAACACATATCTAAAGACGGTAATGATGTACAATTTACGATAATAAAAAAATATAAAAAATATTTAGTGTTTCTCTCAGAAACTCTTTATAGACAAAAATTTTACCAAAAAATTTTATTGAAAAAAAATTAATTTACAGGTGATCAACGTTACTCGATTCGAGAACAAACTTTGGCTGATGGGATGGTTTCCGAACTAGGTTAGTATTTTGGGTTTTATTAAATAAAACAATAGAACACAACATTTGTTATTTAAATAAGTTAAAATAATATCAATTAAGATTTGAAGAGTCTAGAAATTATACGACTGTTAAGACCAGTTACATTTGATTGAGAATCAAATTCATAAAAGCAATTTTATGATTGATTAGGATTCTTCGGTGCCTAGATATGATAAAACTATAAAGTGCTGTTAAATTTAGACTTGCATCTTTTGGAACGGGTCATTTTGTTACCATTTTTAAAATTCCAAGTTATCGCGAAATCTATGCATTTTTAGCGAAAATGTGTAGAAAACTGTTAGTGGAGAATAAAATTTTCTACCGTAATGACACCTTGAAAGGTTAAGAAAAACCTTTTTGTTGTAAAATAAATTCAAACAATTTTAAAAATCATTTTTCTTTTTTTAATTTTCTCCACAACTTTTTTTTAGACAAGATATATATATATAGGCAGAGAAAAGAGCCAGAGAAGCGTTGCTAGAATATTTTCGAACTACAAGTGCTTAAAAACGTAATTTTATAAAGCTGTTTTATAATTCTACAGTCGAAGAACAAGTAATTTGTATAACAAGCTTGAATGAAATTTGTTAATATTTATGCACGAGCGGTATTTAGGAAAATATTTCAGAATGGAGAAATATGAGATTATCTATTAAAATAGTTTTTGTCATACAATTTTCAATTTCAACATATAAACTATAACTGAAATTTTTATATTACTTTATCTATTTCTTTATCCTGTACATGAACAAATCGACTCATTTTGACTAATTGTGACGTTTCTAATTGACAATACAAAATAGACCCTTTTAATCGCCACGATTAAAATTGCTTAAAAAAACGAGGTCTGTGGGGGGCTTTTAGAGCCCCACAGACTATCGTTCTTTTAAACCTTCTAATCGCTGATTGAGACTGCTCGGTCGAACCATTAAAACTTTTATTTCCCTACACTTAATTTAATTTTAAACCGTCTTAATCGCCGAAAGCTGCAGCAATTCACTTAAAAACGTAGATAAAGCGTGTTTATTTGTTACAAACGCTCTGAACCACACACTTTGTTTTTAAATGAAGACTGACGAATCGACGATTGAGATTTCGAGCCCGTCAGAAATTATCACCGACGGTGTTATGTTCAGTTTTCGCCCACAAACTGGCAATGTTAATCGACGTTTTTGATCGCTACGAATAAAACTGCTTAAAAAGAACGAGGTCTGTGAGGACCTTTATGGGAAAATTTATACATGAGTGAAATATTTATGAAAATTTAACGGATGTGTTTTTTTTTAAATTCTACTGCTTTTAATAAATTTTTACGGATTTTTATTTATTTATTATGCATTTTTACCAAAAATCTGTATAAAGCTTTTTTGTAATGAATAAAACTTTTTACTGTGATGTAAAGTTGAAAAAATTTTTTTGCAAAATAAAAAAAAAAAGAAAGCGGGTAAAAAACCACATATTTTTTCTTGTTAAGATTTCTGTCTATAACTTTTTTTCAGGCAAGATAGCAGACATTGCTTCAAAGAAAGAAATTCATCAAAGCCTTTGAAGTAAATTTAACCAAAAGTATTTTCATTAAAACTGAGCATAGATATAATTATTTGAATATTACAACCTTTCATGCATTTTTACCGATTTCTCTTTTATATCAAATTATTTTTATTTTTTATAAACCAAAAGTATTTCTATTAAAAAAATATTTTAATAATACAACGTAGTTAATTATTAATTATTTTTAAGTACAGCAGTAAAAAAAGTTAATTAAATTATTTCCACTTGAAAAGGCTTGAAAAACGGCGTAATGTCTATTACTACTAGTTAGCCAAATAGCTTATAAATATTCAAAAGGCTGTCAAACAAATTGTAGCTACAGAAAGTTTGGTATTAAATGTTACATTTTTTAAGAAGTGTGAAAGAGAAAATTGCGAAAATTTAAGCGATCAAAAAGGTGTTTTAACTTTTTAAGGTGTTATTGCCGTAGAAAATTTATTCCCCGCAACCAAGCTATCTTTAATATAATTCAATTTTAATTAATATAATATTTAAAATTATGACAGATTGATCCCGTAAAATGTAGCCTAAATTTAATAGTACTTTGTAATTTGCTGCCAATTGTACCCTTGATCCTCCTATTAATCTTCTTCTTTCAACAGTTGTCCCTGTTTCTCATAAAATGTCCGATATAATTTGTAAAGTCAAACAGATGAAGCTTATTTTTTCTTCTCTTAATACTAAAAAATCGTCTGGGCTGGATTACATACCAGCAATCGTCTTTAAAAAATATGCTCTCGAGCTTCCACCCATCCTAACTAGCCTCTTTCGAATCTCTTACGACACGGGCATTTTTCCAAAAAGCTGGAAAGCTGCACGTGTACAACCTGTTCCCAAGAAAGGATGCAACACTCTCCCTTCTAACTATAGACCTATATCTCTTTTTTCTGTTGTTTGCAAAGTAATGATAAAATTCATTAACATCCAAATATTGAATTATCTGAAAAACACAAGATCTTACATGACAGACAGTATGAATTCCGTCACAGAAGATCCAGAGTTGATCTTCTTTCCTTTGTCTCACACAACTGGAACAAGTCCCTTGAGTTTCTTGGTGAATCCCAGATCGTTGTTCTTGACAAATCCTAAGCATTTGATCAGGTCTGGCATGATGGGCTTTTTAACAAACTTCCTTCTTACCGTCTTCCACCTAAGCTTTGCTCTTGGCTCTCCAGGTTTCTTTCTAATCGACGTATATCAGTTATTGTAAATCTACCAAATTAATGCTGGGGTGCCCCAGGGCTTAGTACTGGTACCCACTCTGTTTCTTCTAGACATCAATCCCATTCATAGTTTTGCTGACGATAGTACCCTCCACTCTAACATTTAATTTCTCAAGCCGGTCAATAAGCCTGATTTGGAAACCAAGCGTAGGTCAGTGCGGATGTCTCTCTCACAAGATCTCAATTTTATCTTGGATTGGGGCGCCAAAAATCTTGTTCAGTTTAATGCCTGCAAAACACAGTCATGTTCGCTCTCACGAAAAAAGTCTGGCAATGCTAATCCGTTACATATGTGTGGCCAAGTTCTACAGAACAAAGAGTCGTTTAATCTTGCCGGCGTTACTTTTGAGAATAACCTTAACTGGCACAAACACATTACATCCAAAGCCTTAGCAGCTTCAAAAAAGCTTGGATTTTTCTATCGAGCCAAAAAGTATTTTTCTTTTTCCAATCTGTATACTCTGTGTGTTGTATGTGTCCCACATCAGACCCTCTTTAGAATATTGTTCTCATGTCTGGGGAATGCGTCTTCTACAACACTTTGCAGCATTCTGGACTTCATTTAAAGAAAATCTATTCGTCTTATTATTGATCCCACGCTTACAGAAAAGCTTTCTTCCCTTGTCCACCGTCAGGCTGCAGGGGATATGTTGCTCTTCTATAGGGTATTTTCACAGCTTCTGCTCAGAGTAGTTGGTATAATTCCTCCTCTGACAACTTCCAACAGAGCAACATGTAGTGCAACTCTTATGTATCCTTTTTACAGTTCAACTAGAGAGGTCCGAACTTTCCCATTTTTTCGTTCATTCATCCCTAGAGTGTCCAGACTATGGAACCTGCTACCCGCAGAAGTTTTCCTTCGCCTCCCAGTCTCCAAATATTTAAGTTCCCGTGTAAACAAATCCTCTCACCACACTTAAGACAATCACGGTACGTTAGTACTTAGGCCCCAGCCTTTATGGACTGTCCAAAGATTTAAAAAAATTCCTATTTAAGTGCCGAAGAACCATAATCAATTCTAAAATTGTTTTTTTACTTTGTTTCTTACTACCCCTTATTTTTCCTTTTAGTCAGTAGGATTATGGTTGCGCCAGTGAAATAAATCGTAAATAAATATCATAAAATAGAAACCTATGATACTCCCAAAATATTTTGTACTAAAAAAAAATAGAAGAGGATGGCATATACTACAAAATAAACAACTTACCCTGTATAGTTTTCATTTACCCATCTCCTTCAATTTCCCAGGTATCGAACGCACAATAAGACAAGACACCGGCATCTTTATCTGCTCGGCAGTAAATTCGTATGGAAGCGACGACATGAACATTCAACTCATTGTTCAGGAAATTCCGGAGCCGCCGAGAAACGTGCGGGTCATGGACCAACAATCAAGATCCATAGGGATATCCTGGACTTATCCGTATGCTGGAAATAGTCCCATTACGAATTATATTGTGCAGTATAAACCTGGTGCAGGTATGAAACAGTTTTATTAATATATTTTACGATCCAGTTGCTTTCCCATTTTTAATAGATACAGGGTGTAAAAGTTTGATTAATGGGCGATAGTGGAGCTTAAAACAAGTCAACAAAGCAAAAAACTCATGAGTCAAAAGTTAATTGTTTTCAAAATATGGCTTCTTAAAGTTTAAAAAATTTGGCCTGCTTCATCACGCATCGAGTCGAACGTCAAACGTTTTTTCCAAGGTTTTACATATTTACACTTTTTTAAAAAGATGTTTATTTACATAGTAACGACTACTTTATTTGGGGTTTTTATTTGTAATAAAAAAATAGTTGTACTTACCACAAAATTAGGCTGAATAACCATTTAAGAAAAACAAATTCTTACGTTTTAAAACAACACTTTTTTATTTTGTTTGAAGAATAGAAAGTCTCCAATTATAAAAAAGAAAAACAGCTACATTTTAGTTTAAATAAGTTGCGTACTCTTACCACTCACCTTCTGCGTCTAATTAATTCAAGCCCAATAAAAATTTTCTCACGAAGTTCAGCCTCTGTTTGAATTTTACCATCCCCGTAAAAAAGTTGTTTAAGATCACCCCAATACCAAAAATCTATAGGATTAGGTCTGGAGACCTCGAGGACCATTTTCTTGGTTCAGAAGCATTTCTGCCAATCGAACGATTAGGATAATTGGTGTTTAAATGTTTAATGACTTCTTTAAAGATATGAGGTGAGGTGGAAAAACTATAAATTTAGCCTTTGTTGCAAAGGCAAGTGTTCCAACGTGTCTTTTGAAAGCTGAGGTAAGTTTTGTGACAAAAAATTTAAATACTCTGGCCCTGTAAGACTTGGAGGTAACTCGAAAAAGGCAATTACATTATCCTTCAGAATACCTGCCGAAATGTTTATTTTAAATCGTTGTTGAAAATGTGCTTCGTGAATGGTATGAGGATTTTCTTGTGACCAAGTATGTGTATTGCGGAAGTTTAATATCCCATCTTTAGTAAAAGTACATTCATCAACTACCAAAATGCTACCAAGGAACTAGGGGTTTTTATTGTTTTTCTGCAAAAGCCATTGGCAGAATGCTAATCTGCGTAGAAAATTTTCAGGTAGTAAAGCCTGCACATGTTGGTGGTAAGGATCAAGTAGATTTTCTTGTAAGATCCTGTGAACGGTGGAATGTGATACGTTTACTTTGCGGCCGAGCTCATTACCTCGTATTAATACAAGGATTTTCTACCGTAACTTTGATATTGTTTAGACAAAAATCTGTCAAGTTTTAACACATATGTCATATAAACTTTTTTACTTGTTTTGAGCTTCACTATCGCCCATACAAATCGTGAGCATCATACTTTTTACACCCTGTAAACTACAGTGTCTGTCGGAAAATATTCTAGTTATCCATTAAGCCTTTTTGTTCTTTTTATTTCAATTCTCCTTATTCTGTGATGGAATTCTATCAAATATACCGGTCAAGGGTATTCAATACTACAACCTAGTATTGGAATTAGGCAGTCTTTATTATGCTGAGCTGAGTTTATTATTCAATATGATGTTATTTTTTTCCAGAGGCCTGGCCAAATCAACCAGCAAAAATTACATCGCCTGGATCCCAAACAACAGCCACAATTCCAAATCTAAGGCCTGCTCAAGTATATCATTTACGAATTTTAGCAGAAAATCGATTAGGTCTTAGTGAACCAAGTCAGACTATTCAAGTAAATACACTGGAAGAAGGTAACAGAACAATTTGTTGTTTTGTAATTAGTCGCCTAATAAAATTCGTTATTAAGAAAATATTTTTTGTGATAAAATCCATCTTTTAGTTCCCAGTGGTGCACCAGTGGACATACGAGCTGAAGCTAAAACATCTACAGAACTGGTAGTGACGTGGGAACCTCCCCCAAGGGAAACCTGGAACGGTAACCTGTTGGGTTACCATGTCGGTTACCAGGAAGTAGACGACGACAGCAATAGTGTTTCACAAAGTTACGTGTTCAAGAGTGTTGAAGTCAGACCGCATTACGGTGGTGAAGCCATTTTACAGGGATTGGCAAAATTCACTACTTACAGTATAATTGTACAGGTAAATGTTGAATAAAAGAGGTCCTTGGCACCAAATCGTAGAGATTTATGCGCAGTTTTACCAATTTTATACTTATATTTTATTGATCCTGAATACTTTTATTTTAAGGCATACAACAGCAGAGGTTCAGGTCCAGCCAGTGAACAGGTGACAGCCCGAACTTTGGAAGATGCCCCCACTTCTACCCCCTGATAACGTTCAATGTTCGGTTTTAAATGCTCAAAGTCTGCACATATCTTGGGAACCTCCCATGCCTGAAGGTAGAAACGGATTATACAGGGTTATAAAGTTACTTATCATTCTGTTGGAGAGTGGTACGGTAAGTTTTTTCTTATGATAAATACATAAATGAAATGACTAATGAAAATGATAATTATTCTTTGTTAGATAATGATGATCAGCAAACAAAAATCATTAACCAATTGAGAACAACGATTCTCGGACTAAGAAAATTTACGAACTACAGCATGACTGTATTAGCTTACACGGGAAGTGGGGATGGTGTTAGGTCGACTCCTGTGTATTGCCAAACAGAAGAAGATGGTAAGTAGAATAAATACGTATTCGTAATTGCTAATAAGTTTGTAAGCCCTTACGGCCGATTTTAACTACATTGTATGGGTTTTCCGGGCTTATTTGCCGTGGTCTGTTGGTATTTCTACCTGACGTTTCGTCTACTGTCTAATGTCTGTCGCAGTAGTAGACGAAGCGTCAGGTAGAAATACAAACAGACCACGGCAAATAAGCCCAAAAAACCCATGCAATGTTGCTATAATAAGTTGTTTTTCTTGCTACAAGAAGTGTCATTGTATCGGACCTTCGCTTAAATAGTGTCATAACCCAAAAAAACTGAAACACATTTTTATTGCACCATTAGTTTCACATTACAATACTACAAAATCCCATCTCAGAAGTATTATATCTACTGGGTGTCCGGAAAAATATGGGATATGAAAAAAATACGTGAAAAGAATACTTCGTTTTAGGCTGTTATTATGAAGTCATATTAAAAACAGAATAACACGCTTTACACAATGTTGCCAAATTTCGCAAATGACCTATTTTTACTTGTAAAAGTAAATGACAAAAAAAAAAAACAAAATACAAACTTTCGCAAGTGCATATTACTTACAATGATTTACGTCTTGAATGCCATAAACCATTGAGAAAAAACAACATGTGTTCCTCAAAACAACGGACATTTTGAAAATTTAATTTAAATGATTTTACTTGCATTATGCAATTGGGCGTTAGGGGTCAATAGGACTGAGCTTGCTCAGTTTGCTATATTCCGGGACCAGGACCGAAGGGTCCCTTTTTTTAGAACGTTTTCAGGCGAGTAACCCAAAAAAAACCTATTAAAAAATATTGGGTGTATGATATGAAAAAAAAAACTTTTCGTTGCCACTCTGTATATAAAAAAGCAACAAACCTAAAAATATAAAATTTAAGATACTTTTACAGCAAACAAGTTTAAACTTTTTCATACTAAACTCATAGTCTCTGAGGTAAGGTATGGTTCTTTTTTAAAAACGGGGGCCCCCCCGGGGAAATTTTAAAATACGAGTAAGC